>JALPNA010000036.1:0-12640 GCA_024244115.1 Nematocida sp. AWRm77
TGCAAGAGCAAGGTTTGCAGCGTCTATTTCAACTCTCAGTATTCGGAGAAAAGGAAGATTCTTGACTAGCACTTGGACTACAGTGCTTGGCTGGTGCTGTCCCTTTATCTCTAGACTTTCTAGCTTGCTGCATGCCTTGAAGCTCTTTGCAGATGCAGAAGTTAGAACATTGCACCATATTTTTAGCTCTCTAAGAGACGGAAGATTCTTGACTAGTGCCTGCACTGCAGCATTTGGCTGGAGCTCTCCTTCCATCTCTAGGCTTTCTAGCTTGTTGCATGCCTTGAAGCTCTCTGTGGATGCAGGCTCTAGAGATTTGCACCATATTTTTAGCTCTCTAAGAGACGGAAGATTCTTGACTAGTGCCTGCACTACGGTGCTTGGCTGAGACGCTCCAAAGATTGTTAGCTTTTCTAACTGGACGCATGCCTGGAAGCTCTCTGCAGCTGCAATGTCTAGAACATTGCACTTCACGCTTAGCTCTTTGAGAAGGGGAAGGTTCTTGACTAGCGCATGGACTACGGTGCTTGGCTGATACTCCCCTTCTATCTCTAGACTTTCTAGCTGAGTGCATTTCTTTAAACTGTATATGGCTGTAGAGTCTAGAATATTGCATGAAAAACTCAACTGCTCGATGGCTGGAAGGCTTTCCACTATCCTGCTGATTTCTCCACTTTCTAGATACCGCTCTTCTATTTTCAACGCCTTTAGAGACTTGAACGAAGTAATGGTTCTGATGAGAGAAATTAGTTCTGGGGGGGCGTGCTGTAAATAGAAGCGATGGAGAGTTCGAGGCGTAAAAGACCCGGAACAAGCTGGAGGGCTAGACGCAGAATAAAGCTGTTTCTGCAATCGACCTTTAGTGCCAGTCCTTCTACGTACACACATCCGCCTTGCTCATTCTCTTTGGTGAGGTTGTAGATGGTTTGGCTAAGGTCTGTGATGTCTTCTAAAATAATAATTTCTGTGGTGTACTGGATGTCCACGGAGGAGCCTCCGATGTTCAGCAGCAGCCACACAAGCACTGCTTCGTTTCTTTCTCTCTCTGGAGATGATTCTGGGCCAAGCTCGGTGTAGAGCACTGTGCGCATCCTTGTTGTTTGGGACGGCCCTGTGTACTCTTTGTTGATTTGCTTGGGCCGTGCATCAGCCTTTTCAATCCTCAGCAGAGTCTGCCCTGTACTGGGATGGATAATCGTTCTGTACGCGAAGTCTATCTGTCTGAGGAAGGCGTGGAGGAGATCTTGGAAGGTCTTCTGAGGCAGATTGTAAGTGGAAAAAGCCTTGGAGGCCATAATGTCTGCAGAGTGTATGCCAAATAGGCCGTACTTGACCATGTTCTGTGCAAAGCGCTTTGCATACTCACCCCGAATGTCCAGATAGTTTGCAGCGAGCATAAAGTCCAGAAACTCCTCAGGTGTGATGTGCATGAAGTGCAAGGGAGCTGCATTGTTCCACTGCCTCTTGAAGTGTGCATATGCTGCTGTGATATCCATAAAGTATGAGGACGCTGCACTACTTTCCTCCCTCTCTTCTGTGCCTGGCGCACTGTCTGTGCTCCACAGGCTCTTGAAGCGTCCATACGCTACTTTTTTTCGCAATTCAGGCAAGATTATTGTAACACAGCCTGCTCTCTTATTGGGCTTGGGTCCATGTAGTGTTTTCTGCATAATTTTTCTATATTTATCTTGATTCTCTAGAGTTTTAAAGGCTTCTTTGGAGACTGTATCGAACACTGCTGTGCCGTCTTTTAGTATGAAATTGGCTGAAACTTGGGTGCTGTGCACAGAAGACAGTGCAACAAAAATAGTTAGTATCCGAGATGGAATTTTTCTCATCAATGTTATATTCAGGGGTAAAAAATCTTTTTTATATCAATCATGCCACTTGGTATGCTATAATCCTCCTCTTTGTGAATAAAGCGCATATTGAAATTAAACTGAATAGCACTGTGATTGTGCACGTTTCTCTATAGAAGTGTACCACCCCAGAAAATCTTACATGGAAGAGCGCCCACAGACATTGGAAGCAGACGCTGGAAGGATGCAGAGTGCTTGTTCAATACGCACCTTCTCTTGGGTTCTTGCATGTGCACTCTGAAACCATTAACATACCTGCCAACGCTACATCCTCTTGCCTTCTGCCTTCTGCCTCTTGTCTTTCTGGGCTTGGGGCTGAAAGTGTTGATGCTATAGACACTACACTTCCTTCAACTGGCAGCCTTCATTCGCCATCAGTTCTAAAAATCACTGCATTGTACTGCACTGCACATTAAATTTAAATACTTTATTTTTTAAATTCCTAGTTGAGATTCAATGGCTATGATAGTGATAGTGTGCAATGTCTTCTTGCTTGCCTGGACACGGGCTGGGCTTGTGAATGGTGCTGGGCCCAGTCACCCTTATGCAGAAAGGGTGTATGCCGACATGCCTAACTTGGCTGCTGTGGCTTCTTATTACTTGAATTCTTCTTTTCTTTCTGCCTATGGCCCTCGAGACAACGTGTACCATGGAAGTAGTGTCCTGCGCAACAGGCTGACAAGCATGCAGAGCGATTGCGAGCCTCTGGACTTATCATGCAAAACGGATGCAAGAGAAAGCACTTCTCATTTGGGCGCGGCCATATCCACCAATTCGGATACACCCACGCACGCATGTAGTAGCAGTGATGCAAAGAGAATGCATGAAGAAGCGGAGAAGAAGGATGGAGAACAGAGAGTGGATAAAAGACAGAAGACAAACACAAACACAAGTACAACAGCAGCGATGCCCTCAGAGACAAATACTGCTCTGATGGATGAGACAGAGGCATGTCTAATGATAGTAGAAGACTTTAACAGGTTCTTTGGAAAAGATACAAAGGTTATGTCTCTTATGCTAAAAGACATGGCAGAGTTTTCTAATGATCTGGCGCAGAGAGCTCTGACAAGCGCGTACTCTAGCAAGATTGTGGAATTGTGCACGGCTTCGGAGAAATGGCGGGGACACAATGTGTTCTGGAGGATGCTGACGTTCTTTATGGACACGCTGTCTCTAGAGATAGTGGAGCTAAACCGGCTAGAAGACAAGAAAACTGCTGTTCTGAGGAAGAGAAAAACATCTGGTAAACTCTTGTCTGAATACAGGAGAGAGTACATATACAGAAGTATTGCTAAATGCCAAGGCTCTCTGCGAATGGAGATGCAGTGCAACTTGAATGTTCTGGAGGGCAGAGATACAGCAGATGTGCTCGGTGTGCTCAGATGGCTTCTGTACCATGTAAAGATAGAGTGCGTTGGAATTACCTGTGATTTAACAGAAGCGGGCATGAACAGAGTTGTGCTTGGAAGACAGATGGAAGCTCTCACAAAAGAGTGGAGAGGGTGCAGTCTGCGCATAGACTCTTTGTCTCTTCGTTTCAACCTTGCACAGTACAAGGACGCAGCTGTGGTTGTGAAAGAGTTCTCCTGGATTACAGTGCTAAAGATACACTTTATAGCCACTGATCCGTGGGAGACTGGTGATACTAACCAGGCGCTGAAGGCTCTGCTTCTGCACTGCTCTGCACTGGAACAACTGAGTGTTTTTGGGGTTCCGGTTAGTGTTGAACACATCCGAACGATTGCAGAAATCCTTCCACAGCTGGTGCTTCTGGAAGTTGAGTTTTTAACTTTGAAAAAGTTGGCATTGGGTCTGGAGGAAAAGAACGAAGCAATGCCAGTGTTCCCTGGCCTAAAAACTCTGAAACTGTTAAACATGTATAACTATTCATGTGCTGGCATAGAGAAGTTTGTGGAGCTCTTCCCCAACCTCAAAGCCGTGCAAATATCATCTAGATATGTTACCACTTCTCTGATAGACGCTCTTTCTATCCTGCGCCTTCTTCGGTCTCTGGAGACTGTTAATGGTCTTCTGCCAATAGAGACTATAGAATATCTGCTAGAAAGGCTTCCTTCTCTTGAATGTCTTTCTGTTGGGGTCTACAACTTAGACAGCAAGCTTGCACATGCGCTCTCTAAATATACTGGTATGCAGACGCTAAAGCTGAGAGGGAAATACACTTCAGGCTTCTTTGCCTCTCTGCTGCAGCCTTCTCCTCTGATGAACACACTAAAAGCTTTAAGTGTTTATAGACATTCTGGTTCTTCTTACAGAGATAACTTTAGCGCAGAAGATAAAGACAGTAAAAAAACGGCCATGGAGAACTTTAGGTGTGTAGTCGAAACAAGACAGTAGCCATAGTGCCGAACATATTATAATATGCAATGTTTGGCGTCCTTTCTCTTTGCACTGCTCAGATTGTGTCTACAAAGACCACTGTGGGCGTAGAAAGGAGACAGGGTGCTTGCTTAATAAACGTCTTCTTAAGATAGTTCTGTGCTCATATTGATCTAGTCTACATTATGTAAGGTATAAATAGAGAAAATATTTTAATAAATATGACGTTCTTACACATTATACATTGTGCACTGTGTACTGTGCATCCTACACTTCACTCTCCACGGATGCTTGTTTTATTTGTTTTTTTTCTTTACACACTACTTTGAATATATTCGGGTGTTGTTAGTATTATTAGTAGAGTTAGTATATATGCTGTAAATGTTTTTATTATTCTAAGTGCTGAACATGGACTCCCAACTGTTAGAGACGGATGTTGGTGCATACATGCTTAGGGAGGTTTGAAGACAGTGTGGTTGAGTAGCTCGTTAGTGATATAAAACACCTAAATCAATGGCTATTCCCTTTGCACGCGCGTCTTCTTTTGCTTTTATGTCTTCTTCGCTGTAGATGTTTCTATTAGAACTGTGCATTTCTAGAGATGTTATGCTAGGAAGAGGAGCCTGCAGATAGTGTGCTAGAAAGCCTGGTGTATAGTTGTCTACTGTCAAGTTCAGAGACTGCAGATTGAGACATTTTCGCAGGGTATTTGCAAGAGAAATATCTACTGTGCCTATTTCAATGATTAGCTCTCTGAGAGACGGAAGGCGGCTGACTAGTGCTTGCACAGCAGTGCTTAACTGAGATTCTCCAAACATCTTTAGCCTTTCTAGCTGAGTGCATGCCTGGAAGCTCTCTGCAGCTGCAGGCTCTAGAGGTTGGCACCCAATGGTTAGCTCTTTAAGAGACGGAAGATGGGTGAGTAGTGCTTGCACTGCGGTGCTTGGCTGAAGCTCTCCCCATATCTTTAGGCTTTCTAGCTTTGTGCATGTCTTGAAGCTCTCTGCAGCTGCAGGCTCTAGAGGTTGGCACCAGAGTTTTAGTTCCCTGAGAGACGGAAGGCAGCTGATTAGCGCTTGCATAGCAGTGCTTGTCTGGGACTCTCCCCATATCTCTAGGCTTTCTAGCTGAGTGCATTCCTGGAAGCTCTCTGCAGCTGCAGGGTCTAGAGATTGGCATCTGATCCTTAGTTTCCTGAGAGACGGAAGGCAGCTGACTAGCGCTTGCACTGTAGTTCTTAGCTGAAGATCTCCCCATATCTCTAGGCTTTCTAGCTGAGTGCACTTCTTTAAACTGTCTATGGCTGTGTCTTCTAGAGGGTTACAGAAAAAACTTATCTGCTCGATGAATGAAAGAGTTTCCACTAAGGTGCTGATTAGTTCACTTTCTAGGCGCTGCCCTATTATTGTCAGTGCCTTTAGAAACCTGCAAGAAGTGATGCTATTGACAAGAGAAGATACCACAGTATTGGATCTGAAAGCATAAGTGATGCTAAGTTCAAGACGAGAGAGGTTTGGAACACGCTGGAGAACTGGAAGCAGAGAGAAAGGGCCTTTTCTGTAGTTTATGCGAAGTTCTAGTCCTTCCACGTACACGCGTGCGCCTTTCTCGTTCTCTTTGGTGAACTGCTTGATGGTTTGGCTGAGGCCTGTGGTGTCTTCTGAAGAAATGTATGTGGAGTACTGGATGTCTACAGAGGACCCTCCGATGCTCAAAAGTAGCCACATAAACACTGCTTCGTTTCTTTCTCTCTCTGGGGTTCCTGGTGGCCCAAGTTCGCTGTAGAGCACTGTGCGCATCCTTGTTGCTTGAGTCGGGCCTTTGTACTCTTCATTGATTTTCTTGGACTGTGCGTTAGTGCTTTCAATAAGCAACATCTTCTTCTTTGTGCTGGGATGGATAATAATTCTGTACTTGAAGCCTATCTGGTCAAGGAAGGCATAGAGAAGACTCCAGAAGATGTCATAGGACAGTTCGCGATCAGAAAAGACCACTCTGGATACGATGTCTGCTGAGTGTGTGCTAAACAGGCCGTACTTGACCAAGTTTTTGAAAAAGTATTTGGCGTACTCGCCCTGGATGTCCAGATAGTCAGCAGTGACCAGGCACTTCTCAAACAGGTCTGCTGTGAGGGATGCCTGCTCCTGGGCTGGCCCAGAAGAGTCAATGTCCCACAGCTGTCTGAACTGCTCATACTCTTTCTCGCATTCAAACTTGCACCAAGCAGCTCGAACGTTATCTTCTGCGGTTGTCTTCTCTGAAAAAGAACTATTATTGCTGTTTTCAGAAAGAAGAAATAGATTTGCCTGGTTGTCTATCATTTGGAAGGCCCCTTCAGGGACTGTGACTCTTATGGTGGCCTTGTTTCTTAGCGTGAGGTCTACCTCAACCTGAGAGGCGCAAACAGCTGCAAGGGCAATAAGCATGAGGATCATCCCAGGTTTTCTCATCTGATCCAAATATAAAAAAGATTTTCTATATAAAGACATAAAGGGGTAGAGGCGAAAAATTTGCACAAGAGAAAGATTGTCTAACTATATGTGCAGGGGCGCCTTTATAAAGATTCTCTGCAAGGCATGATTGAAGGCTTGGGCTGTATTCGAAGAGTGTTTGTTTTTGTCTGTTTCACTCCTGTGTAGTGTTGGTATTCGTTGATGTAGGAACTCTGCTTGCAGTTTTTTCACTAAGCAACACTTTTTCTATCCTAAGGTAAACAACATAACGCTCTAGAGTAGAAGCCTTCCGACACTGAAATCACGCCTTGCCTTGCTCTGTTTCTGTGCGTATGCCAACTTCTTTTATTCTTGCTGTTTGGCATAAACTTTTTCTTTTTCTTTGTGGGAAGAGGGGATATAAAAAGTATTGGCTCTGTGCATAGTGCAATGCATGGCATTGTCTTGCCCATTGCAGTGTAATGTGACAGATGAGGGTTTACCTCTGTATTTAGATAGAGCCTTCCTGGCAATGGCCGGCTGATGTTGAGTTACAACACACTCTCTACCAATTTCTCGAGTAGTGTAATGAAAGCTCGTTGAGTGAAGCCACCCCCTCTTTTAGTTTATGCACCCAGCACACAAAGTCTCTACTTCTAGTGTGTCTTTTGTATTTTCCAGGGTTTGAAAAAACTACTGGGCATACAGCGTACTCGCTCTGCATGCTTCAACTTCCACCTGTCATTATCTTCCACCTGTTATTATTTGGCACGGCTCACATTCACCGCCAACCGAATTCTACAACACAAGCTTTCCCATCTTGAACACCTCTTTACGGAAGTCCACAAGATATACAATGGCCTTGCACCTGCCCTATCTAACTGTTCTGGCATGCACACGCTAAAGATAAGAAAACATTACATGCCAGACTCCCTTGCTTCTTTGATGCCGCCTTCTCCTCTGATGAAGACGCTCAAAGCTCTAGATGTTTCCAGACACTTTAACTCTGCAGAGATAGCTTTAGTGCAGAAGACCTAAGTAGTAAAAAAGCTGCTATGAAGAACTTCGGCTGTGCAGTCGAGATACTATACGGAGATTGGTGCTGAGAACATGGCGTATAGTTGGTGCTGTGGCTGGTCTGTGCAGATATGCCTGGTGTCTATCAAGAACGCCAAGAGTGTACTGTTTTCCCTTTCAACAAACATCTTCACAGGGTGGTATTAGGTCCATATTTGCCTGGTTTGTGTGCTGCATCTTACACTCTTCTCTGCATTGCACTTTCCTGTGCACTCTATTCGGTTACTCGGTTAGTATGGGCTACTAGTGGTATTGGTAGAGTAAATTGTAATTGTAATTGTAAATGCTGAATAAGTGCAACTGACTTCTAACTGGCAGAAAAAGTATTTCTAGTATAAACACCAGCGTCAATTGTATTTAGAAAATTATTCAGTTGCCTAGAAAGTTTATTAGTGCAAAAGACTAATATTAATCCTCCAAAATGACAGTTATGCCCTTTGCACACGCTTTCTTCACTGCCATATTGTCTTCTTTGGTATAGCTATTGTATTCGTCCATATTATATAGTTTTAGATATTCCAGCCTGGGAAGAGGAGCCTGCAGATAGCGCGCTAGAAATCCTGGAGTGTACTTCTTTACTGTCAAATCCAGAGAGCGCAAGTTGGAGAAGTTTCGAAGATTGAGGGCCCAATCAAGGGTTGCATTGTATATTTTGATTTTTAGGCCTAGGAGGAACGAAAGAACCTCTAGAGACTTGAAAAGACAAGCAGTCTTTGGCTGGTGCACCCCAGTTATGTTTAGCCTTTCTAGGCGTTTGCATGTCTTGAAGCTCTCTTTAACTGTAGGCTCTAGAGCCTCACACTTGAACTCTAGGTCTTTAAGAAGAGGAGGGAGGTGGCTGACTAGTGTTTGTACCATATTGCTTAGCTGGTATTTTCCATATATTTCTAGCTTTTCTAGCCATTGGCATGCCTGGAAGCACTCTGCGGTTGTAGAGTCTAGAAGATAACAACCGATGCTTAGCTCTCTGAGAAGAGGAAGGCTCCTGACCAGCTCTTTCACAGCATCGTTTGTCTGGGATTTTTCAAACAACATTAGGCTATCTAGATGGGCGCACTTCTTTAAACTATCTATGGTTGTAGAGTCTAGGATCTTGCACCTAACACCCAACTGCCTAATGTTTGGAATATTTTCTACCAATTCACTGATTGCTGCACCATCTAGGCTTATTCCTGATATTTTCAGAGAATTTAGATACTTGCACGAAGCGAGACAGCTGAAAAAAACAGATAGGTCTGAATGGTAGATGGAAGAAGAGAAGATAACTTCAAGACGAGAGAGGTCTGGAATAAACTGGAGAGCTAGACCCAGAGAAGAAATGTTTTTAGAGGTAACAGAAAGTGTTACTCCCTCCACGTACACCCATTCGCCTTTTTTGTTCTCTTTGGTAAGGTTTGGGAGAGTTTTCTTGAGCTCGATTTCGTAGTCATAACACTTACCCATAATGTACTGGATATCTATGGAGGATCCTCCCATGTTTAAAAGCAGCCAGCTAAGCACAACTTCGTTTCTTTCCTTCTCTTTGGTGAATAGTTTCTTAAACTTGCTATAGAGCACAGTTCGGTGTAGTTCTAGTTGGGGCGGCCCAGTATACTCTTCGTTTATTCGAGAGTTACTTTCATAAAGCCCTTCAAGAGCCAGCCTAGTCTGTCCTGGGATGGAATGGGTTATTCTGGACTTAAAATTTATCTGTTTGAGGAAAGCAGAAAGCATAGGCCGGAAGATGTAGTAGGGTATGTTTTTGTCCTGGCATTGAGAGGAGCCTGTGATGTCTTTTGTGTGCTTCCCAAGAAGACCGTACCGGACCATGTTGGCGGCAAAGCGTTTAGCATACTCTCCTTGAATCTCTAGAAAGCCTGCTGCGAAGAGAAAGCTGTCAAACAAGTCTGGTGTAAGGTCTACCTGGTACTGCGACAGTGCCTTGTCTTCGGCTGGGAGTGTTTCAAGATCTGTCTCCCCGAAGACTTTGAAGTGTTCGTATTGCTCTCGTGTGTGGATATAGGAAAGAGAAAATTCGCACTTTTCTTTCGGGCTAGAACTGGCCTGTTCTAGTGCAGAGGGTGGAAGGGGTTCCATTTTGTGGTCATCTATTTTTCTGAACATGCCTATTGGAACTGTACAGATAAAAGCTTTTTTCCCGCTGTTCGGGTTGAATGTTACTTCGATAGTAGAGATGCAGAGACAAAACATTGCTAGTGTGCATAGTATGACATATGCTTTCGTCTTGTTCATTATGCAGATGTAGATATAATTTGCAATGAATATATATGCCAGGTATAGTCTTGATCTGTTGATGGTTAGTTGATTCATGCATTTTGGTGATTGATCATGTTGAGATAAGGCTTTGACACAAATGTCCTATATTTTAGAGACATATAAATATAAAAAGTAACACTAGAAGAAGAGAATCTGTGTGATCTCAGGAAAACAGATCTAATAAACATTCAAGTTTATAAGGGGGCGTAAGAGAGGAAAGCAGGATAAGTGATGTAGTGAAGGGCAAATAAAGTAAAGATACGCGCTTTTTATTCCATGCTGCACGGCACAGGCTCTCTGCTTCTTTATTGCTCTTGTCTTCCTGTATTTGAACTATCTGCCCCACAGACAGTGCATTCTCTACAAGACCAGCACTACTCCCGGCCACTCGCTACTGGACACTGCCTTTCTACAGCCACCTGCATCGCTTTACAGAGAACTCAAACAATTTTGTTTTTTAACTTCCTAGTTGAACTATTCAATGCACAATACCGGGCCCTCTTAAAAGCACCTCTGCATATTGCGCCTCTGCAACTTGTAGATTGCACATTGTACACTCTCTCGAAAGCGTTCCAGCTTGCTATTGCATACATCAATCAGTACATCTAATCTAAGAAGACCGATATACCAGGCACTATGGATCTACAATCAGATATCAAAAAGAGACGTCTCCAAAATACAAACACACGCTTCCCATACCCAATATATGGAGAAGACTCAAGAGAAATCAAACACCAACCACAAGACTCCGTGGAAAGAGACCTCCTTCCCCAGGCAACAAAAGACCTGCCCCCTAACTCTTGCCATTTTTATACCCGAATACTTGTTGAAATGTTATTACTTATATGTTTTTGCAGAAATCTTCTAGATCCCTTCTATGCCTTGGCAATAAATCAGCGATATGTGTTCATACTCCCTGTCCTGTTGTGTAACCAAGCAAAAAACATTGAATCCAATAAATTGTAACTGTGTGTTTCTGCTCTACAGGCTAGGACTACAACAATGTTTTTATGAGATTTCACCGATCATACTTTATAATATTGTTGTGAACTCGTTAGAGCACTCTTCTCACTCCCTCGAATACTTTCTACAAACTACAACCTACAGTTTTTATTAGCTACATCAACTTCCAGGATCACACCCGAATACTAACCGAATACTACATCTAAATATCAAATGGCTAATCCATCAAGTTAAATACAGCCCCATATTGGATATATGGGGAAGAACAAAGAGGAGTCATTGACTGGCAACAGCATATGAGTTCAGGGATGCCCCATTACAAGCTAATAAAAAGAACTACACAATCAAGTCCATGTCCTGTCCCTCAGGAAAGGTTATGACAAATATAGTATATTACTACATTACTCTTTATATTTATATTTATATTTATATTTTCATATCTCTAACCCGAACATGTAGGATATAAATAGAGAAAATATTTTAATAAATATGACATTCTTACATAATCTATACTATAACACAACACAGCACAACACAGACTAACGAACAGGAAATTCCAGAAAAAAACTTGTCGCTGCATGTTCGGCCCTCCTTCACATGTGTACTAACTGAACACAATCAACCCATAACCAGGCCAAAGTTAAACGGCCTGTTTTCTGGAGCGGGTATTTCACTTTGAACATAATCATAATTAGAATGACCCTGCTTCTCCTTAACACACCACTGGTTTTTTTTGAGCCCGCCGCCATACATAAATATCAGCGTCCGTAGCAAGCTATTTGGATACTCCTTTTTGAAAGAACCATATGTTTCTTGCTTTATCTTTAAGAGAGAAATACGGTTCCCTGAAATAGACACGTTTACAAAAGCAAAGAGTTTTAGAAAGGGGGCTGTTTTTTGGCATTCGGAAGATGTGTATTGAAGCATGCTTTCCACTGTGATTTCTGTTTTTAACTCTTTAGACTTCAATAAGTTGGTTTTGGCATCCATAAAAACAAAAGAGTCGAGATCCTTGCCGTATGCAGAGACCAGTATTTTCAAATACCTAGACTCCAAGACCCCGTCTGTGCCTATGTTGTGTGAAAGCCACTCTAGCCGTTTGATGTTGGCATAGCGGCTGCTGCAAAACGGCAGCTTGATGTTCTTCAGCACAGGCACAAGGTCTTGAGTGCAGTTGTTCCAATGGGAGAACACCATAAGAGTATGAGTAATTGAGTTTATGGCAAATGTTATTTCTTTTTCCTGCTCTCTCTGCCTGCTGTCCACATATTGTATACCTGTTATTTTAATAGCTCGAGAAGAAGCCTGTTTATCTTTCACATACTCCGCACTGTCAAACTCTGGAAAGGTGTACTTGCTCCACAGAAATACATCCACCTTGAAAGTCTCCAAATACCTTTCCATCTTTGCAGTTCCATAGTCCTGGTCTTCCACAAACCCAATCTTTTCCAGCGTCAGCAACTTGAGATTCTCCATCCAGTTTGGGAAGCCAAGATCTATTTTGAACAACAGCCTTACTCTTCTGAGACTTAGAACTCTTACACGACGATACTTGCTGTCTTGTGCAAAAATCGAAGAAACTTTTTCTATTGTGCAGTCACATACCTCCAGCTCCTGAAGAAAAGGAAAAACTATGTAGTTGTGCAGGCGCCTGATTTCTGTCTCCGAAACACTGCTAAGCAAGAGACACCGTATGTACCCCATATCTATGCTGTT
>JALPNA010000066.1:0-75822 GCA_024244115.1 Nematocida sp. AWRm77
GCTAGACCTGGATGGATGGCTTCAAACAAGCAGCACAGTGCAAGAAATAGTCAAGCACCTTCCACATCTCAGAGAGTTAACCATCGAGTGTGAACGTCTAGACTCTGCAGCTGCAGAGAGCTTCAAAGCATGTAAAAAGCTAGAAAGGCTAGAGATGGGTGGAGTGTACCAATCAAGCCGCACAGTGCAAGAAATAGCCAAGCACCTTCCGTCTCTCAACGAACTAATAATTAGAATAGATACACTAGACTTTTCTCTAGCAGACGCCCTGCGGAACTCCTCCGCCCTGCGCTCTTTGAACTTGTCAGTATCCATGTACACACCAGGTTTTCTGGCACGGTATCTGCAGTCTCCTCTTCCCAAGCTGACATCTCTAGAGCTGTGCAATTATGATAGTTTCAGCTCAGGCAACAAAGAAGACAGGGAAGCAGTACAAAACGCGAAGGAAAAGGGAATATACATTGATTTGAATAGTACTCATATTTGATTGATATAATGTTGCATTTTGTCGTGCCTCCTCAAGAGCACTCCATGGGCTTCTGCAAGAAACTCTCTACATTTCAAATCTACAAGATGCGATCAGCACATCTCCAATATGAGATCGCTCTAAATAAGGCAGTGATTCATCCAATCTACGATATCAGTAATTCTGATCCCAAAGATATAAAACCAATTATATGGGGAAGAATCTCAAGCAGTCAGATACTGAACATAAGCTTTCTAGACCAGAAGTGCCTCATTGCCCATTCCCAGTTAATAAGTCAATAAAGAACCAACTGAGAGACCTTCAAGCAATTCTTCCATAGAATGCTCTTTATCAGAGTACTACCGAACGTATTCCAGTGTCCCGCCTGCAGAACACGACAATAATACTACTGTGAACCCTGCTGTGAATTAAATATAACCTTGAAATAAATTAAATTTATTTTTTGAGTGTATGTTGCTTGTGTTCTTTCTCAAGACACTCTTCATAGGAGGAACTATCATAGCATGCTCTGTAGGATTTGTAGCTGGGTTGTACAAGTCCATACACTTCATAGAAGAGTATCCCAATAGAGCAAAGGAAAGAATACAGTTTCTTATTTATGCAGTGTGTGGGCTGCATATTGTGTTGTTGTTCAGAGGCATTTCAATTTTTCTTCTTGGATTCTCTTTGCTGTGCGAGTTCTTGTTCTACAATCTTCTGCTCGACTATCCAAACATCGAAACATCAGGAGCAGGGTTTATTTCTGCACTTATTATGACGTTTATCAACCACATTGCCTTTTTGAGCACCATGGTTAACCACAAGTTTGGGCTCCTGGAGATAGTCTTCTACTTCATTGTAATTGTGTGGGCCGTGCCTTTCTCTTTCATTTTGAGTCTAACGGCAAACGACAACATCATTGCTCTTCCGGGGGCCAAGAAGCCTATTCGAAGAACCATTGCTGGGAAGGTCATAGACGCGTTGCTTTCTCGAAACAGTGTTTGGGAGGACAGATAGAGTTTGAGGATGAAACTGTTTATATAGGAAGAGCAGACACTTTCATGGAGCAGCGAGGTCCAGAGGGTATAGACGGGTTTGAAGATGTGTACTACCAAGAGTACCGATCTCAAGGAACACTTCTGTACACGGGAGACAGTCTGGTTTCAGAGCCGTATGCCAAAGACGGGTACTCTGAGAAAGACTCAACAACGTACGAGTACATTACATACAACGAAGCGTTTTCTGTTCGGACTATTGTATTCTACATACCTATGACATATCTTAGAAAATAGCCAATAGAGAGTAATTTATGCGATAGCAGTAATTCTGTGTTCTAATAAATATTTGATCTTGTCTTTTATATCCCCGCACCTTATTCCTTTCCCCATTCCTTTCCTCTTTCAGATGTTTTGGAAAGACGTTCTTATGATTTAGGCCTTCCAGAGGCCTTTGCAGAAGAGGCGTGCAGAAGGTCTTTGCAGGCGTACCGACTGTTCTGATTAAAGATTGGACCGTTGTTTTATTCAGGGTATGGATCTATTCTTTCTTTCGGCGGGGCTGTGATTGGTTTATTTCCCTTCTGAGCAAGCCAACCACTGGATCTTTTTCGGGTTAAATACAGATCGGAAGAAAACAGATATGGGTTTTTTTGACAAGCTCCGAGAAATAGTCAAAGATGCCGAAACACCCTCCAAAACACACGAGTCTTCTAGAGACACTTCCTACGACTCCCCGCAAACAGACGGGATAGACGACTCCCCACCCCAAGAAGAGAAGGCTTCCCTTCCAGAGCAGGGGAAAAAATCTCTGAAAGAAAAGCTCAAGGACCCAAAGCACATAGTCGACATAGAAAGAGAAAGCACGGGCCTGCCCGGGGGAATGAGTGCAGAATCTGGTCTTTCAAAGAGCGAGAAGATAAAAAAAACAGCAGCAGGCGCGGAGAGCGTGAACGACCCAACCTCTCTTATCAACAAAGAAGCCCCCGTAGTTGGTTCTTCGCACCACTCAGAGCTGAAAGGGGGGCTGGAGAACAAAGCAGGAGACATAGACATCAACTCGGGAAGGGTCAAAAAGATTGTGAAAGAGTTCAACGTGTCGGGAGGACTAGGCGCAGGCATTGCAGAAGACATTGAGAAGAAGCAGCACAAAACACACAAAACAGTAAGCGAGACTTCTGAAAAGCGCATCAAAACAGACACGAATGCAGGCAAAGAAGAAGAGCACAAGAAGAGCAAGGCACTGGCTAAGGACCCAGAAGAGAGCGGCCCAAGTCTCTCCAAAGAGAAAAGCGCCCTCCCCTCAAACACAAACCCTTCAAACATTCCAAAGAACTATGCAGACACCAACCAGTCAACAGCCAATCTATCAACCAGCTCTTTGCTGCACTCGAAAACAGGCGCAGCTCTTGCAGGCTCAGCTGCTTTGGGTGCAGGCGCAGGCGCCGCCACGGGGATGTACGTCTCCAAAGATCCAGATCGTAGCACAGTGCCAGGTTCTGTGCAGGGTTCTAAAGAGCCAAGTGTAAATTCTAAGCTTACAAAAACCACGTCAGAGCCAAGCAGAAACACAAACACAAACACAAACACAAACAATCCAAATGTGACAGTCTCCAAAGAAAGAGCAGAGAACAACAGCGTCAGCACAAGAAAGGACGGGACAGTAGAGCGCACAAAAGAAATCACAGATAGAAAAATCACAGAAGAGAAAACAAACCTTTCACAGGAAGAAGCCAAAAGACTTGGGGTATCCAGAGCAGGAGCAGAAAAAGAAAAAGAAGGGGGGGACGGAGGCTCTGCAGCAAAAGCAGGCGTCTTTGGGGCAGTGGCAGGCATAATAGGAGGAGGCCTAGCCAGAGCAGGCATAGGAAAGTCCAAGGAAAGTGCCCCAACCAACCCCAACCCCAGCACCAACACCAACACCAACCCCAGTACCAGTACCAACTCTTCCTTCAACAACTCTGCTAGAAGTTCTTCGCACAGGCAGTATGAAGAGAAGCCAGAGGTAGATGGCAATTCCTATCTTGCACAGGAAAGAAACGAAGGAAAGATTCTCTACGAGATTTCAGCGTACAAGAGAAGATACTTCCTGCAGTTCCTATGGACAAAAAGACACTTTACTATTTCCAAAGACGGGATTATGAAGTACTATAGAAACGTTGACGGAAAAAGAAGAGGGGAGTTCAACATTAGAAAAGAGTTTGCTTCCTGCACGCCAACGACGCACAGCGGAGACTATGGAAACAGGCTTTCACTCATCAGTGACAAAGAAGACGAGCTTGCATTTGACACTCCAGAGCAAAGAGACGAGTTTCTCTACTGGTTTAACACAGCAGATAAATAAGTGCCAAGACCAAGCACGCGGGCGGGAATAAGAAGTATCAACGGTAGAGTTAGTACTGGGGGGATTAGTGCCGCTCTACCGTTGATACTTCTCTTAAATAGAATCAAGTAATAAATGAACACCAAATATTCAATACTACCACACAGTCAGTTTCACAGTCAGTACTACCACACAGTCAGCCCCACAGTTAGTACTACAATGAGTCCCACAGTTAGTCCTACCACACAGTAGTCCTACAGTTAGTGTTTGGTAGTCCTACTGTTAATACTACCACACAGTCAGTGCTACAGTTGGTACTAACTGAACACCAGAAACTGAGTACTAGAGTTAATACTAGAACACCAGAGTTAATACTAACTGAATACAACCACAGTTAGTACTACAGTCAATACTACCACACAGTCAGTTCCACAGTCAGTACTATAGTCAATACTACCTCACACTCAGTAGTACAGTCAGTGTTTGGTAGTCCTACTGTTGGTACTCCAGGAAGTGGTTTGATTTGCAAGTGTGCGGCCATATGCTCGGGTAAGCACCGGATCCCGTTCGATCTCCGAAGTTAAGCCCGTGACAGCTTTGATAGTACTGCGATGGGTGACCGCGTGGGAACATAAAGTGCTGCACTTTTTATGCCCATGGGCAAAGCTAGAGTTCGTTTTGTGCTTCCTTTGGACGTGCAGTGCTCTTTCTGTGCGTGTGTGCTTCGAAAGGGCTCCAAGATCTATGCTGGGAAAAGAAAGACGGAAGAGAACGGGGAAGACGTATTTACTTGGGTGTTTGACTGTGCAGAGTGCTGTGCTCTGCTGTCTTGCAGCTCCGTGTCTTTTTAGACGGGGCTGGTGGGTGGGGAGTGGAGTGCTTTACTTCTTCAGCTTGGCTTCCATTGCTTCTTCTATGGCCCGGAGAAGCTCGATTCTTTTCTTTGCACACGCTTCGACACACTTGGCTTCTTTTGGAGTGAGCTCTGCACTCCGCATGCCCACGCAGGCACTGAAGCACTCTTCTGTGGTGCGCTCAAAGAAGATCTTTATGTCGTTCTGGGGCCTGCCTCGAATCCATTCCACAAGCCGGTTCATTCAGAAAAATTTATCTGTTCGAACTCTCTAACTAGGCGAATAAACTTTTCAGGTACTTTCCGGTACGCCCTGTGCATTTTGTTCTTCATGGCGCAGAAAGCAAAGTAGAGGGCGTACACTCCGCAGTCGTGTCCGTTCGTTTGCTGGGCCGTTCCCGTGCAGTACACCACGGCGTCTATGCCGGCGTGCTTCAAAAGTATGCGGGGCATATCTTGATGGGCGGGTACAAGGGAGTCCAGGAGCAAGCACGTTCTGGAAGACACAAAAAGCACGCACGCAGACCAATGGTTGTGCCCAAACACGGGAAACACAATTCTCTCGACGTTTTGCGTGTCTATGCCGTGTGTCCACGTGGAGATGCTTTCCATCCCGCGGGCTTGCAGGGACTCAAAGTAGAAGGAGGTGAAGACAAGGCACTTCGGAGCGTCTTGTGATGCAGCGTGGGGATGTGCTCTTGATGGATGCTTCGTGCAGAAAGACGCGCCAACGAGGTGTGTTCCAGGCGCGTGGCAAGCAAGTATTTCAAGCATGGCGTTAACAGTTTTGTCGCACAGCCAGCCGCCCATGGAGAAAAAAATGGAGTTTAATTTGACGCATGCACAGCAGGGAGAGGGGGCAGGCATGGAAATACTGGAGTTCAAAGGAGAGTTTGTTCTTCCGGAGGAGATGGACATGAGCATAGAAGACACCACCGTGCACTTTTCTTCTTCTTTCATCAAAGGCACGCGGGAGTCTTCTTCCAAGTATGCCGTGTTTGAAAGAGAAAACGGCGCTCTGGCGCTTGAAGGCGTCTGCACGGAGAAAGTCCTTTTTCTCACTCCGCCCAGGTATGTGTGCCATAAGAAGAAGACGTCTCGCAATTTTTTATGAGAAGAAGAAACGGAGCAGCAGTTACGAAAGAAGAAGGCCAAGGAGAGACCCGCTTCACAGAGTACTACAGAGACATTGTAGAGGACGTGGAGGCTTTGGTGCGGGTGATGAAAGAGCCTCTTCCGTGCACGTTTAGAGTTGTAGACGGCGTGTGGAGAAAGATGCTGGAAAAAAAGATAGCAGAGTGCACTTTGATAAGAAAAGCCAAGTGGCATCCCCAGGTGTACGAGATTCCTCTGTCTCGGAAAGACCTAAGCGCCCGGGGTGTAAGAGAGAACACGCACGGGGTAGACCCGGAAGAGCTGGAGAAAGCACACGGGTTTATGAAGCAGTACTTTGCAGGGAGTTACATCACGCGGCAAGAAACCGTTTCCATGATTCCAGTGCTTGCTCTGGACGTGGCAAAAGACTCTGTTGTGCTGGATCTGTGCGCGTCACCAGGATCAAAGTCTTCGCAGATTCTGGAGATGCTGGGTCCTGAGGGAGTGATTGTGTGCAACGACATGAACAGAAGAAGAATAGACCTGCTCGTTACGCAAACAAAAAGATTTGGGCACCCGGGTCTTGTAGTTACGTGCTGTGACGGAACGGCCTATCCGAAGAGCACAGTGCGTCCAGACAGGGTGCTGTGCGATGTACCATGCTCTGGCGACGGAACCATTCGGAAGAACGGGCACATCCTACCAAGCTGGCACATGCGAGAAGCACTGGGCCTGCACTCCATCCAGAAGAAGCTTCTTGCGCGGGGCCTGGACATGCTGCAGCCCGGGGGTGTTCTAGTGTACTCTACTTGCTCTCTGAACCCCGTAGAGAACGAGCTGGTTGTGCTGAGTGTACTCTCTGGAAGAGCGGATGTTGAGCTTGTGCCGTTTGACATTCCCGGGCTTGTGATGAGAGAGGGCGTGTCTAGGGAGGCCCTGAAGATCTGTGTGGAGAAGGCCGATCTGGAGAAGAAGAGTAGCTGGCCAGAGTATGCAGAAGGCATCAGGCACACGCGGAGAGTATTTCCACAGGACCAGAACACAGGCGGGTTCTACATTGCAAAGATAAGAAAGCTTGGAAGCAAAGACACAAGGGCAGGCGAAGAGCAGGCGTGCGGGAAAGCCAGTCGAAGGAACGCCGCGCCTCTTCACGAGACGGGTGGGGAGGAAGGAAAGGAGAACGCATTGATAAGAGGAGAGCCCGGGATAGAAGAGTCGTATTTCTACAAAGTTGGAGGGGCCATCCGGGCAAGAATCGAGCAGGAGTGGGGAGGGACGTCTCTTATGCTTGTGTCAAAAACAGACTGTCTGCGTGTTGTGTACGGCGTGTCAGAAAAGGCTGCTGCTGTTCTCTGCAGTGCCCCAAGCGCACTGAGAATCTCTTTTGCAGGAGCAAGGCTGTTTTCCATCTTCACGAAAGATGCCGGGCAAGACAGATGCAAGGACAAGTGGAGAGTGTCGTATGAAGGACTCCGTGCTTTCATCCCGAAAGAAGAAAAAAGAGTGGTGCTTCCGCTCTCTGAGTGCTGCCAAGTATTTGAAACGTCACAGCACACAGGTCTCCAGGAAAGAGGAGTTTCCGGCATGCTTGTACTCTCCCCCGCAGTGAAAGGAAAAGAGCTGGGGATACACATACCCGTTCTAGCATCACCCAAAGAAATCAGCATACAGGTAGATCTAGCACAGAGGGCCTCTCTAGCAGGCATCCTCAAGGCCATGCAGCAAGAAGAAGAGGGGTAGAGTAGGGGTAGAGTAGGGTTAAAGTGGGGTTAAAGTGGGGTTAAAGTGGGGATAGAGTAGGGTTGGTATGTGAGTTGAGATAGTATAAATTTTACATTCTAACTGTTTATCTAGTGTAAGCTGTAAGGCTTTGATGTGCAGGTGGGGGCATAGCACTTGTCCTGGGCATAGATTCTTAATAGTCCACTTCAACACCAGCATTAGCACAAATAATAGCCAGACCAATAGCCAGCTTAACCTGGGAGTACTACTAGTCTGGCGGGGGAGTACCAGGTTGACTAATGGGGGAGTACCAGGTTGAGTACCAGGTTGAGTGCCACCTTGAGTATCAGGTTGAGTATTATCTTGGGTGCCACCTTGAGTACCAGGTTGACTAATGGGGGAGTACCACCTTGGAAGGGATGTATATTATATTTTGCAGGAAATTTTTTCTTGCTGGAAAATGAACCATGAATACAAGAACAGCGGAAGAAACACAAAAACAGAAAGGGACTCCCGAGCTTCTTCGGCAGTGCAGCTGAGAACACAGAAGAGAAGCGACATGCTGCAGAAAAAAAGAACGGGCACCATAGCCAAAGGCCCCTCGGCGTACAACATAAGCGAAATGGCTGAAAAAATCAGCTCAACAAACATCAAAGAAATCATAGAAGGTGCAGCTGAGTTTAGAAGGCTTCTGAGTGCAGAGAAGTCTCCCCCCATTGACAGTGTGGTGATGAGCGGGCTTATTCCTTTGTTTGTGAAGCTGACGCATCCAGAGAATCCCATGTACCAGTGCGTGTCCAAAGAAGACGCAGCGCGGCTGATGCACGAGTCGGCGTGGGTGCTCACAAACATTGCAGCGGGGAACACCAACCAAACAAAGCCCGTGGTGATGAGCGGGGGTGCCAAGAGTCTAACGCATCTTCTGCAGGTGGACAGCGAAGAGCTGCAGGACCAGGCGGTGTGGGCCCTTGGAAACATTTCCGGGGACTGTGAAGAGACCAGGGATGCGGTGCTGAAAGAAGGGGCGGGGGTGATTCTAGTGGAGATGATAAAGAAGCTGCTGAATCAACCAAACAAAGACGCGAGTCTTCTGAAGAACGCGGCGTGGGCTCTGAGCAACATGAACAGGGGAAGAATGCCTCCTCCGTCCATGGAGCACATGTCGATGTCTCTGGACGTGCTCTTGCAGCTTGTGGAGATAGAAGAGGCGGACATCATGGCCGATGGGTACTGGGCGCTGAGCTACATCTGCGATGCAGGAGAGGCGTGTGTTGACATGGTGATAAGAACGGGGGTTGTGGAGCAGGCGGTGAAGAGGCTTGCGCTGTACCTGAGCGCGGAGCAGTTCTCGTCTGAGTTTCAGGTGATAAGGAACCAGACGGTTTCTCCTATTATCAGAATGCTTGGGAACATTGTCACGTACGAAGACAAGCACACGAACTATGTTCTTGAGCTGGGTCTGCTTCCTCTTCTGAGAAAGCTGTTTTCTTTCAAGATGGATCCAAAGAGGTCTACGCGCATCAAGAAAGAGATATGCTGGGTGATATCCAACATAACGGCGGGCACGCCTGAGCATGTAGACCAAGTGATTGACAACGGGTTCCTGGAGATTCTTGTGAACTCTCTGAAGAATGCCGACCAGCTGACAAAGGTAGAAGCGTGCTGGGGTCTCTGCAACGCGTCCATGCACATCAAAACGCACATGTACCAGGCCAAAGAAGTGTACACGGCTGGTGCGGTGCATGCCTTTGCCAAGTTTCTTCCGACAGTGAAGAGTGACCCAAAGATTGTTTCGGCAATGCTTGATTGTCTTTACAACTTCCTGGAGTGTGGCAAGCTAGACTCCTTTGGGGGGGACAACGAAGTGGGGATAGAAATAGAAGACAGCGGGCTTATAGACTACATTGAAGAGCTCCAGGGCATTACCAACTACAGTGTGTCGTCAAGTGCATCTAAAATTATCCGGGATTTTTTCTATAACGAGTAAGGGTAGGGGGTAACTAAAGTATTCTATATGCTTATATTCTATTATCTTTCCTTGTAGCTTCAAGACGGACTGCTTGTAGTAATAGTAATACTAACAGTAATACTAACAGTAATACTAACGTTGGTACTACTATCAGTAATACTAACGTTGGTACTACTATCAGTAATGTTAGTACTACTATCACTAGCACTACTATCACCACCATCACTACTATCACTAGTGTCACCATCCACCCCTAATCCTATACTATACTACACGCAGCATCCCAATCCTAACTGAAGATAATAAAAGACAGAGATAAATAGTAGTGTAGTGTTCTGGACATTAGCACCCCACCCCTTCAGCATCCTCTAGTCTGTTATTCTCGTGTGCTCCTCCGAGCATCCTGTATTCTTTTTCGAAAACTTTCTACAGTTCAAATCTGCAAGATGCGACCAGCACATCTCCAATATGAGAGCAGTCCCTATCAGGAAATATCTCATCTAAACCTGAGTATCAGTACATTGAGCCCAGAAACTATAAATACGGCCCCTATACTCCAAAGTATGGGAAAGCCTACAGGAGAACTCGGTCATGTGCATGGAAGCGAGACTTACCGTAGCGGGATGCCCCTTCCGCAAGGAAATAAAGAACCAACACAGAACTGGCTAGGAAGCTCAACTAATAGCCAATGTTAGGCAGTCTCTCCTCGAGTACTATTGTACAAACGGTCGTGCCCCTCCCCGGGGACCCCACAGTTATATAACTGTGAATTGTGCAGGCTCAGCCATAAATGAAAATTGAAAAAGAGTCTGAAGAAGAGCAAGCTCGAGGCGTAAGAGCACAGGCAAAAAGAATATCGGAGAAAATACTAAAGCAAGCACTGAGCAACGTGTCTGAAGAAGAAAGCACGGAGTATTTATGGGTGTGCAAAGCTGTACAGAAAGAAAAGTCTTTTGCACGCCGAGTAGAGCTGCTGAACGGCACAATTAAGCACATCACAGCCTGGTATGAAAAGTGCATTGAAAAGGAGTTTAAGAAGGAAGTAGACGTGTTCTACGTTAGAATAGTGTACTTTCTGTACTGCATCCAGTTTGAGCCAAAGTATGTTCTAGATACAGTTGAAAGAAGCATGGTTGAGATAGAAATGAAGTATTTAGTCTTTGCCCATCTTACAGACACGTGCTTGGAAAGAGACATTATAAAAATATTTACAGAGTTTATATATACAGAGAGTCTGAAAATCGTTATTTCCTGGAAAGAGTACAGGTACATCACAAGCAAGAAAATGCAGAGTCTGAAGAAGCATCTGCACTCTCTTTTTGGAAGGCCGTTAGAGTCTTCACAGGCACTGCAGGATTATCTTAAAGAAAAGCAGATGTTTTTTCTTCTAGACAACCTGTTGAAGTAACACCGTCGGTGGGGGAATGGCAAAAGGTATATCACTAAGGGTGGTACTAAAGGTATTACTGAGGGCGACAACATCCTCACTACTACTATTCCCAGTACCACCTTCAGTACCACCCCAGTGATACCACTCCACAGTACCATCCCTAGTACCACCCCTAGTACCACCCTAGTACCACCCTTAGTGATACCCCTAGTACCACCCTAGTACCATCCCCCAATACCATCCCCAGTGACACTTCCACTGATAGTGCCACTGATAGTGTCACTGATAGGTCCAGGCTAACCATTCGGGAAGTAATTGGTTTCTGGGGGGTGGGTACTTGGATGCCTGAATTAGAGACCAATTACTGCTGAGCTAGCGGGGAACCAATCAAGAAGGGTACATATAGATCCATGGCAGTTAGAGGCAGCATGCAGAGAAGCCCAAGCGACATAGACATTATAAACATTATGCTGGGAGAAGAAGGAGTGATCAAGTACAACGCAGTGAAAAACAGATTCCTAGTCTCCGAGTCGGACAAAGTATTCCAAAACCAGAACTTCCTTCACATGTACAGGGAGAACAACGTTGTTGTCCCCAACAACACGATTTCCTCATACAAAACAAACCTGCAGCGGCTTAGAAGAAAAATAGAAGAGTGCAAAGTCCGGATCACAGAGGTAACTACTCCGAACAACCCCACAGTAACAACAGAAGTTCAAAAAGTAGAAACGGTTAAAACAGAAGAAGTAATTGTTGTGGTTTCTCCAAACGGAACTAAAACTCCTTTAGCCCAGGCGCAAGCAGTTTCTCCTCCAGTATCACAGATTCCCATCGCCCAGGCCAACTCTCTGGAGCAGTTTAAAGCCTCGACTGTATTCGGAACAGCCGTTGTGTTCTCCAACGGGCAGCCCAGGGAAGGGTCCATCAAGCTGGAAGGCACGACTCTTTCGGGGTACGCCCCGGGCAAAAAAGGGGCTTCTGAAGAGCTCTCCCGCGTAGACCTCTCAACGTCCAAGCTTTTTCTCGTGCTCAGAAAAAAGCGGAAGGTCTTTTTCTGTTTCAACCACCCAGCGAGGTACGTGCCCGTAGAGAAAGAAACGGACATTATCAACCTCGTCAAAGCAAAGACCCACGAGATTCTTCTCAAGAACACAAACACGGGAAGCTTCACAAAAGAAACAACTCTCCAGCTAGAGTTCAGCGTGCAGGACATGTACAGCCACATGCACGCGTACAAGATAGAAGACCCCAACGAGTTTATCCGCTGGCTTCTAGTAATGAAAATGAGAATGCATCCCGTGGCCCTGTGGAATAGAGCAGATCTGATAGAGTCTATACAGAAGTAAATAAAAACAAACTTTTCATTGTGTATGGGCCTTCTTAAAGAAAGCAGAACCCTTTCGTGGGAGGAGACGCAGCAGATCAGCCCGGAAGTAAAAAGAAGAGGCGCGGAGTATTTTGTAGAAGTGTACAAAAAAGCACAGAGCACGGAGAAAGCCTTTGGGTTTCTCTGGGGGGAGGAAATAGAGCAGAACATGATCATCAGGGTACACAATAACTGGGTCCTTCTTGTGGGAAGCGACCTTCTTATCAAAGAGATGCAGGAGACGGGCGACGCCCCCAACGTGGAGTATGCGAGGTACATGGTAGAAACCACTCCGAAGAAGCCGTACGAGCCGCGGTTCACGGTGCTGGGGCAGGTGGAGAAAGACATGGAGCAAAGAAGAGCTGCCCTAGAGAAAAAGATGCACGAAATGTTTGGAGAAGAAGCAAGTGTGCTGTACCTTCCCTGCTTCCCCCTTCTCGGCACGCCGTACGCCTTTGGGACGGGAGGCATGCCCGAGAAAGAGTGGGCGTCTCTGTGGGAGGAAGTGTTCAGAAAGACGCGGATGGACGTTCCGCAGCAAGACCTTCCAGAAGAGAAAGCTTCCGGGACGTACAGGGAAGTATGCCTCGAGCGAGTGTCGCGGCCTTCTTTCAGCATCACAAGGAGCAAGCACTTCCCCGACTTTGGGATTGCCTCGCACAGGAGATTCCACAACTTCACGTACAACATCCGGGAGAGGAAAGGGCGTCCTCTGCACATGGAGATACCCCCCGCGAGAATAGAAAAGGCGGGGACGTCTTCACTCCAGGCGGGTGGTGAAGAAGCGCCTTCCGTTGTTATAGACAGCATGGGGCAGGGCATGGGGTGCTGCTGCCTGCAGATCACGATGCAGAGCGAGTCTCTTACGGAAGCCCGTGTGCTGTACGACACGATTGGAGCTATTTGTCCCCTGCTGCTCTTTCTAACAATGGGGACGTCTGTAGTAGCAGGTGTTCTAACACAGAGCTCTACTCGCTGGGACATAGTGAGTGCCTCTGTGGACTGCAGGAAAGCCACGGAGGACGTCATCAAGAAAAGCAGGTACTCTTCGATTGATCTGTACATTGCTGCTCTGCCAGACGATGCGTACCGCGAGTACAACGACATCAATCCGTATTTAGAAAAAAACGTGCTGGCTCTTCTTCTAGAAGGGGGGGTGGACAAGCCGTTGGCGAACCACATAGCGTCTCTGTACGTCAGGGACCCCATCCTGTGCTACGAAGACTCCACGCCGAAAGACGACTTTGAGAACATCCAAAGCAGCAACTGGAGAAGCATGCGGCTGAAGCCCCCCACAGTGAGCGGGTCCGAGCCGGGAGCGTGGCTTGTAGAGATCCGTCCCATGGAGATACAGCCCACAAGTTTTGAGAACACGGCGTACTCCGTGTTTGTGGTGATGTTTTCGCGGATGGTTGTGTCTCTGAACGCGAACTTCTACGTTCCCATTTCGAAGGTGGACGAGAACTTCCAGACGGCGAACACTCCCGCCTCGGTGCCCCAGACTCTTCGGGAGTGGACGTGCATGGAAAGCGTGCAGAAGTTTTGGTACAGAGAAAACATTTTCAGCAGCGGCCCCCCCGTGATCAAGTACGGGACAATAGAAGAGATCTTTCTGGGGACGGGTCCGGAGTACTGCGGCATTCTTGGAGCGATAGACAAGTACTTGCAAGAGTACAACGAGCAGAACAAGAAAGAAGTTGTGCCGTACCTGGCGTTTATCAGAGACAGAGTGTCTGGGAGAAAAACAAGCGTGGCTACGTACATCAGGAGTTTCGTTGCGCGGCATCCCAAGTACGGGGGAGACTCTCTTGTCTCCCGGGAGATTTCCAACGATCTTGTAGAAGACATTCTCCGGATCACAAAGGAGAACTCTTCCGAGTACCTTCTGAGGCCTACAGAATAAACCAAACCTGTGCTTGTTTTGTTTGTAGTAACTGTAGTATTTATTTCCCTTGTGTGAGTTCTTTCAGTCTCTGGTTCTGACTCTTTGCAGACTGTCCAGCAACAGTCACCACGTTGTATGCTCCTCCAGCAACAACTACGTTGCATGCTCTGCACTTCCAAATGCCAACTACTTTTCTCTTGACAGAAGTCTTTCCGCAGAAGTTGCACACGTACTTGGAGTGCTGTGTGATTTCAGAAATCTTTATCTTCTTACGAAGAGACACTCCGTATCTGGGTCCGTACTTCCCCACTATTCCCACTTTCTTTGTCTTCTGAGTCATTCAAGGGATAAAAATAAAAAAATATTTGTACAACTAGCACTAACCGTAACGCCAACTGAATGGCACAGCCAACACCAACACCCCGCCACACACCCCGCCAGGTATCCTGCCAGGTATGGTAGGATTGTACTTCTCAAACTCTGGTAGTGTGTGGGGTGTGTGTGTGTGGGGGGTGTGGAGTGTGTCTGGGGTGGAATATGAGGGGGTGTTAGTGGAGTGTCTAGTGTGTGTGGAGTATGGTGTGTCTAGTGTGTGTGTATGGGGTGTGTGTGGTGTGTGGTGTGTGGGGTGTGGGGGTGTAGACTCTTCTTTTAGCATTGATGTGCCAGATAGTCGGAATAGATGAATAGTCTGCATGCTTATGGAACACAAAGCGATCACGAATAAAACGGTGTATAGAACATAAATACTCTGAACAAGTACATGCCATGTCGTTTGCAAACTTCCTTCGCCTCCTTGGGATTGGGTCTTCTGCTGCCCAGGTCTTCTACACCGGAGGGGACTACCTCTCCTCCCTGAACAAGAAAGACATAACCATCTACGGAACCCTCCAGCCAACGTACAGACTTATCTACAACCACGAATCTAACGTCATCCGCCTCCTCAACATCCAGGCTATCAAGAAGAAAAAAGAGCACATCAACGGCGTTATGGTCCTTGAAAAAACAAGCGCGGATAACGAGTACTACCTTCTGGTCAAGCCCCGGCACAGCAAAGCTTCTACCTCTAACCCCTCCCAGATAATGGCATGCTTCAAAAAAGCAGACAATGCCGTTGTGCCCTGTGTAGAAGACTCTGGGTCGGGGTTCGTCAAGAAGTGGAAGATCGAGCCCCTCACTAACGGGTACAGGATCAAAGACTCGGAGAACGGATGGTGCATGGCAAGAGAATCGTCTGAGGGACACGTGAAAGTCCAGACGTGCAACGAGTCTAGTCTGGAGCAGAGGTTCGACATGCTTGAAGTAAAAGACGACCCGTACAAGAACCTCTACCTGAGCGGAGCTGAAGCTATGGAGTACGAGCTCAGCGGGATGGATCCTTCCTTCAAACTCCCCCCCTGGATGGGCGGAGAGTCTCCCCACTCTCCAGGCCCCCCGCCTCCCGGGCACATTCCCGGGTACGGCAAGGATACCTACCCTGAAGGATCCCACGGACCGCCCTACCCCGGGTCTTCTGCCCACTGCCCCCCGCATTTCTCTCCCAACCCCATGGGGTCCAAGTACCCTTCGTTCTCTCAAGGATGGCCTTCTTCTCCACACTCTTCGCACCATCCGTCTTTGAGCAATCCCAGGTATCCAGGGAAGCCCCCCTTCTTCTACGACCCGTACAACCCCACGGGCAATTCAATGGACGGGAGTGGCAGTTGGGGGGGAGAAGGAGCCAGGGGCGGGCATGTTGTAGACTTGCACGACTTGAAGAACAACCTTGGGAAGGTCAGGGATATTGTAGATGAGTTGAAAGGGTTCTGCAACGGCCCCATAAAAGACCTGGGCATGTGCACGGACCCTTCCGCCCTCCACGGACTCCAGAAGAAGGAGCTGGAAAAGCTTTTCTCAGCCGTTAGACACAAAGACAAAGACCAAGACAAAACAAGAAGGAGCAGGAGCAGGAAGGAGAGGAGGAGCAGGAAGGGGAGAAAGAGCAGGCACAAGGACGACTCTGATGAAGACAGCACGTCTAGCAGTGAAGAGGACTCTTCAGAGGACTCTCGTAGAAGAAGCTCTAGAAAGAAATATCGCCCTAGACACAGGCACCCGAACGACTACAGGAGCAGTAGCAGTAACACTAACACTAATGACTATGAAGAAGACTCTTCCACGGTCTGCTTTTCAAAAGAGTGCCAAAGGCGTGCAGATAGAAGAATACACAGAAGGCGTCCTCAGTACAGGCATTCGGAGCCCAGAGTGACACACTATACGCATTCTCTTGAGATGGCATCTCGCAAGCCTTTTATTTCTCTCCACGAAGTTCCTCTCCGCTTTGACGATCACTCCTATGTTTACTAAACAGAGCACTCTGGCACACATATTATATCGGCACTACTTCTACTCTTATGCTTGAATAAACTTTACAATGTTATTAACTTTAAATTTAAACTACACCACCAACACCAACACCAGAACTAACTGTAAGTACTACTAGCACTACTAGAAGCACCGTTAGACCCACAACACCCCACCTACAACCTGACCAACCAGATGGGCAACACCTACACCCAGATCAATTTATACTCAGTTAGGCCAACACCAACCATTTCTAGTATTAAGTATAGAGTAACTCTGGCATTGGTGCTGGGACTGGTGCTGGGACTGATGCTGGTGCTGGTGCTGGTGCTGGTGCTGGGCCCATTGAAGGCTCCTTCTGGAGGGTGCTTTCTTACTGGAAGATAACTGGTGCTTTTACAATGAAACTGTGTTTAAAGACGGGTATAACATGCACAAACCAGAACATCAGCATGAAAAGAAGCATACTAACAGGCATACACACGCTGTGTTTTCTTTCTCTTTGGAGAGTATCAAACATAGCAGGAAAGAACGCGCTTCCTGCACAGGATCCTAAAGATGCCTACGAGCTTGCTATTTTTCGCTCGCATCCAGACGAAGAGAACAACAAGCCCACACTCATTTCTCCAACAACAGGCACCCTTGTTGACGAGCAAAAAAACAGCTCTAGCGATGCATCAGACCTTATCAAGATAGGAGAAGAAGCCTTCTATGTGTACAATGTTACAGAGCCTGGAGTGCAGGCCCAGGCCCAAGCTAATGGGCAGAGCCAAGCCAACGGCCAAGGTCAGGGCCAGGGTCAGGGCCAGGGAGCTCCCTACCAGAAATACGTTCTGCGGAACTCTGCAGGGCTTGCCCTCACTGTCAACGGCGTAGAGGAGAACATAGAAATGGTGGCATACCAGCCCAACCAGCCTTCACAGCAGTGGCATCTCATATACAACACAGAGCCAAAAACTGTCAGTTTTGAATCTCTGTGGAAGCCTGTGATGTGCATCACCCGGATATACATCAACTCTCTGAATGGAGACGGCGTAGCGTACAGCCAGTACAAAAGCAGCAAGCTTGGACTGCGCGTGTGCAAAGCAGGAAATCCCCGGCAGCAGTTTGATCTAGAAGTGCTGAAAGAAGACACAACGGATAAAAACATGCTGGGAGGCGGAGCAGAGGACGGCGGAGATCCAAACAAGCTTGCAGAAAGTGTTGAGGCCCTTGGGAATCTTGGAGTGTCTGTCCAGCAGCTGGAGAGAAAGATGGACTCCATCCTGGCTCTGCTCCAGGGAGGCCCCGTGCTGCCCACAAACACCATTGTCCCCGGCATGCCCATTCCCCCCAGCACAGAAGCTCCGCCAGTTGTGCACTCGGAGATGGGAGATCCTTTGGCGCACCGTGCCCATCCCCAGTATGCACAGCCTCCTCAGAACCCGCGGCATTTCCACCCAGCATCCGTGCAAGAGTTTGGATCTTCACTTGCGCCCGCACCCACGCCCACACCCGTCCCCACATCTCCCCTTACATCTCCCCCTTCCACACCCACACTCACACCCACTTCTACTCCTCCTCCTCCAATGCCCATCCCCATGCCAGGCCCCATGCCTGGACCTATGCCGGGACCCATGCCGGGTCCAATGATGGGTCCCCCTCCTATGCCCATGCCTGGTCCAATGCCCGGACCGATGATGGGACCAATGATGGGACCTCCTCCAATGCCCATGCCGGGGCCCATGCCTGGCCCAATGATGGGGCCTGGCATGCCATTCCCGCCTGGGCCTAACGGATTTGGGCCTAGGAAGGAGAGGTACCCGAGATATCATGACCCGTCTAGGTTTGGGCAGCCCAATCCTTCTTTCATGCACGAATACCCGTCCTTCTCCTCTGAAGAAAGAAGGCGGAGGTAGGCATGCAAAGCAGACGGAGCAAGCCCACAGCGCATGCACCGTGCCTGGAGCACCTGCAACGCCCAGTCCGGGCGCAGGCAGACTGCCGTGCACGGCACTCTGGCGTGTTTATTAAATCATAATTCTAACGGTCTGAATTTATTTTATTGGTCTGGACGCTAACTTGTTTGGGAACCGTTTCAGGTCTGGGGGTTTATATCTGTTTTGATTCGGGTTCGCTGGTGATGTCGAGGTTCAAAAATATGATATCAATGCTGCACGCCCTGGCGCCTGTGGAGAAAGAAGAGCGGGTAAACATCTGGAACTACTACAAAGACGGGTGCTTTATCACCTGGGACCCCATGTACAACTCTTTCACCACCAAGCACCTCAAAGAGACGATTCCTGACTCGCTGTTTACCATCCGGTACTTTGGCCACGACGGAGAGACGCCTGTAGAAAGCGGGGCACCCGTTACCATATGGACAAAGCAGGGCTCTGCCTTGGGCGTGTGCCAGTACAGAGTGCAGAGCATCATACCCTTTCAGAACAAAAAATGCCGGTACGGATGGGTGCTGCGCAAAAGGAAAGAAGGCGGGCTCTACATCAAAGTGAAGGAAGACCCGAGCATGTGCCTGCACGCAGACGACGGCACGCTCAGGGTGGAAACATGCCGGCCCGACAGAGACGGGATGGCTTTTCTCTACGGCACCCGCCAAATGCGCGGGGAAGTAATGAACCTGAAAAACCTTATCCACAAGTACGAGTACAACCACGAAAAGAAAAACGAGATCAACCACATTCTGCAGTCTGGGGACTACCTCTACGCCCCCACGAACAAGAAGTCTTCCCTGAGCAAGCAGGAGTGTGCAGCCTGGGCAGCACAGTACTACGGGGACCCGCAGAGGTTCTTTAGCATGCAGGGGCGTCCTCCTTCTCCGTTCTGGGAGACGGAGGAAGACAGAGAGAGAGAGCTGAACCCCTACAGAGAGAGTCCGTTCCGGAACGGAAGTGCCTACCCTGCACAGAGCTACGAAGACGGAGCATACGGGCCAGAGATGCCGGGGTACCCAGACTCAGGGCATGCTCCCGGGCAGAGAAAGGTGCTAGAGGACACGGTGGGGCACTTGGGCTCTTCTTTTATCAACAGGAACTACGGGTCCTTTTCTATGGGCGGGCCAGAGTCCGTCTCTGGAAGGTATGCTGCAGGTGCTCTGCCAGACTCCAGAGCAGACGGGAGGGCAGGCTCCAGTCCAGAGTACGCTCCAGAGTCCGGGTACAGAAACAGAAGCGCGTATGCCCAGGGCCTGCAGTCGCGTCGGGAGCGCGAAGACGGCGAGATATACGAGCCTTTATCGTACGACGAAGAGGGGAGAAGGTATGCCTCGTGCAGGAAAAAAGACTACTTCGGCGTAGAGTACAATCCATATCCCTACTACAACATGTACGGGTACAACGGCCCAACTGTAAAGTCAGACATATGTCCTCCGCCGCCTCCTCCTCCCCCTCCGAAGAAAGAAAGCGTAGGGTTCTTCAGAAGGCTGTGGTCTAAGATATACTAACTGTTCTCCACGTCCGACTCATTTTCCGAAGCGGGCAAAAGCATGCAGCCGCACAAAGAAAGATAGCACACAAGCAAGCGCATGTCTTGGAGCATCCAGCACACATAGTATTGGGGCCTCCTTTAGTATTACGGTTAATACTACCGTGTGTCCTATCGGGACACAGCAGTTATAATTCCAGCAAGACTGAGAATCAAAAATAAACAGTTATAAGATGGTATCAAAAGGATGTCTCATTGGGGGTGCTATTGGGGGTGTCTCATTGGAGTGTCTCATTGGGAGTATGGGTAGTGCTCAGATTAGATGTATTTATGTTTATTGGTTCAACCAGACTACCGGAGTGCACCGGGAGTGAATTCAGTGGGGTTACTTTGGGGCTTGGACTCAAGACAGCTGTTATTACAGTACTTCTCGTTGAGAAGGAAAAAGTTTCCTTTGTTGGCATCTGGAATAGACCGCGTGCAAGGCGCAGTGCCTTCAAAGTAGAACGGAGAAATCCCCTTGGGCACAAAGATGGGCTCGGACTTCACGTCTGAAACGACCTTCCAGAGCTGGTTGATAAAGTCTGGGCTCTTGTCTGGAGAAAGACACGGAGTAAAGATAATGATGTTTTCTCCCTTGGGCGTAGCACACAGGCCGTAGTATATTATTCTGAAGTAGTCTGTGTATACGGGGTCCATCGGAAGGTTGAACAGATCAACGTCGTCGTTGTTTTTGATTTTCTTTTTGGTAAGCATAAACGTTAGCTTGTTTACTCCAAGAATCTTCTCTTTTCCGATATCATCTCCAAAAATGTTTTTTTCCGTTACTTCGCTGTCTATTTTAATGCCGTACCCAAGACTGTACTCCGTAGGCTTGTAGAGACGGATGGGCACCCTTTTGCCCCCGTCGGAAGTAGACACTCCCACGGCGTTCATTAAGTTCAGCGCCGAAAAAAGCCCTGAAGGTTTAGATATATACCCGTGCCCGCCGTAGTTGTAGAGAAACCCTGAAGAAGGCCCCCCTGCCCCTTCGTAGGAGTTCCCCAGAAGGATGGCCGGGTTTGTAACTGATGCTGCTGCAAGAGACCCGTTTGTTTTTATAAAGTCGAATATTTTCCCCAGAAACCCGAACACCCCAGAGGCAAGAATCAACACAATGCCTGCTTTCTTCATACAATCACTGATATCAGAGGTATAAGAACTCTGAAATCAAACAGTGTTTGAAGATAATACAACACTCCAATGAAAACATGAATTTATTAGGCACAATGTTACGAGGCTTGCCTGCAAAGACAGAGTATCTTGGAAGGGCTGTTCCTTGCACGCTCTTGTTGCCTGGAGTGCACCCTCTCTCTTCCCTTCTAGAACACAGAAGCATACACACGGGTGCATGCAGGGCCCGGCACGTGCAGCACTCTGCATGGAGCGCGTCTGATAGGCGCGTGCGCGCAGCCCCAAACACGGCGCGGGCTCCAGTCTATGCTCTATACCGGGTAGAGAGAAGTTGACGCCTTCCATCTAAACAGGCACGCCTCTATGTCGCTGAGGCACTCTTTTATGGGCACGAGCTTCAGAGAGTCGTCCATTTCTGGGGCTTTTACAAAACTGCCGTCCAGCGTGTGCAGAAGAAAGCTGTTGGGGTGGTTGGACATGTGGCTCTCAACAACAAAGAACCCTGTAAATCCCGGGCGGGGCACAGCTACCTTGAGAATGTCCCCTGCAGGCGCCAGTCCTGGGATAGCGGATATGTATCTGCTGAGTCTAGGAGCACTGCGCATTTTGAAGTACTCACGCAGAGACGAGTCGGAAACCAAAAAGGCAAAGGGGCTGTTGCGGTAGGCGGTGAGAGGCTTTGCTATCACCTTCAGGGGAATGTACTCCCTCCCAACTCCTACAATTTGTTTGAACTGAGAAGCCGAAGTTTTAACGATACCGATGGATGTTTCGTACTTAATATTCTGGAGAGTCCCAACGGGCGAAGAAATCGTGTGTGGGAGATAGGGAAAAGGGGAGTGTTTCTCTCCATCAAGTACGTGCTTGCTCCATCCAAAACTGTCTTGGTGATGGGGCGTGTCTGTTTGGTAGTGCCTCTCCGACCCCTCTTCGTCTGTAAGAATGGGGGGGTAGTCCCTGGAGTCTTCTTTTCTTCTGTAGCTCCCGTCCCTGTTCGGGTTGGTTGAGTAGTTTGAGTAGTTTGAGTAGTTTGAGTATTCTGGGTAGTCTGAGTAGTCTGGATAGTCTAAGCTGTATCGTTCCTCTGGGGCAGTCCGCACGTGCGGGTTGGAGTCTTTGTGCGGCGTCCAGAAATCTTCAAAAACACGTGCAGATGCAACTGTTTCCCAGCATGCCTGGATTAAGACGGCACATGCAAAGAGCTTACCGAAAGAAAAATGCATTGTCTTTGTAGTCATACCTACTGTGCCCGGTCTTCTTATATGCATGCATGTGTAACGTTATGTGACAGTGTTTGTTTATCTCTACGCTTAGATGTGTCTAAAAAGCATGCAGGCCTAGTGTGTAACTTAAAAAACACTGCAAATTTTTATAGATGAGAAACACAAGTGTCTTTTCTTAGACGCGTTCTATTGTGCACACTGACTCTGCGAATAAAACAATGTTTGCAGGAACTGCTTTATATACAGAAGACCCTCCCGTGGCATGCTAGGTCGTTTTGTGCCGTGGGTGCTTGCTGGGTGGATCTTGTGTGTGCCTGGATGGGCGCGTGCAAACTTTTATTCTCCCTACAGACACTGCCCGCAAGAGAGAAGAGGTGTTTTTGACATGCTGAGAGAACTTCAGAGGCAGAGGGAGTATTCTGACCCTCCCCCCCCAAAAACAACGGTTTTATTCTCCAACCCAGGTCAACCTGGGGCATATATACAACGTGTATGCTAAGAAGTACCTGCACGCTGATAAGAGCACGCCCTACCTCAAGTTTCTCTTGCGGAGCGAAGGGCCTCCAGACACGTTCTACATTGAGGAGGTGTACGATCCACAGTACGGCACTTTTCAAAACATTGTGCATGTCACTCCGGCCATGCGGGGGCATCTTTCCAACCTGCTCCGCCTCAAAGAAGCATGGCTCTCTGCGGACCGTCTTGAAGCATCATCCACGGAGTACGGGCGTCTAGTTACATGGACGAGTTCTTCTCCCAGGCCTAAAAGCAAGTTCTCGCTCACTCCTCCGCTGTATATTGGGAGCCGAGCCTTCAAGATCCGGCTGGGGGTCTACTGTGTAGAGTATTCCAATGACACGCTTACCCGAACCCTGATCTGCAACGATGGGGATAGCGGCACTTCGGAGGATAAAGACACGAACAAGAGACAGCTTTGGGTGTGGTGTCCTGAAGGCAAGCATGCCGTGTGCGAGAGGGATGGGGATGTGGGGTGAGTTTCTTTGGGGTGCTTACTGTTTGATGCAAAACATTTTGAATGAAACTCATGTATCAAATCAAGAATTTAAAGATGGTATTTACAAAACGCAATGCTAAAGATAGAAAAGTATGCCGTACTTTTTATTTCCTTTTATATCCTGTACACAGAGATAGGCTTTCCTTCTGTGAAAGCCGAGTATGCAGATGGGCGCACAAGTGGTCTGCAGAGCAATCCAGGTGCAATGGGGATGGCCTCTTCAAACGAAATGAGCAAAACCCCGATAAGAAAGAAGGTCAACTTCAAAACAACAAAGGTCAACGTTGGGTACTTGTACAATGTGGGAACAAAGAAGTTCATTGCAGAAGTAGAGAACAATAATTTGAAAGCGCTAGATCCCACGCAGAAGCACCCTCTTCTTGTAACAATTGTTACAACCTTCTCTAACTCCATCGGAACATACCAGGAAATTATTGCAGTGAGAAACCCAACAAGTCCTCAGCTGGGAACGGCGAACTACTACGACCCGCACTATAGTGCAAAGCGTTTTGATGTGTACGGAGGGCTTGGGCAGTACAAGCTTGGTCTGTACTACACCACTACTGTTGCGAACAGAATGTCTATTTCTCCTCCGTACTACAAGGACGAGTCTTCGTTCAAGATCCAGATCTCCAAGTACTGTCTCAGCATTGACAAAGATGACTATCTTGTGAAAGGCGAGTGCGTTGATGACGCCTCTGGGGTGCCCACTGCAGAAAACGACCGGCAGCTCTTTGAATTCTGTTCTTCAGAGAAAATAGATGCGTGCCTTGCATAGAACTGCTTCGGCCAAGACACTGGACACCAAGCATCCATGCATCTATTCAAACTAATAAATACTAACCGAATACACACCAAATGATGTTGCCGTTAATACCCACGCTGATGTTACTGTTAATACTAGTACTGATATTGCCGTCAATACTAGTACTGATGTTGCCGTTAATACTAGTACTGATGTTACCGTCAATACTAGTACTGATGTTACCGTCAATACTAGTACTGATGTTACTGTTAATACTAGTACTGATGTTGCCGTTAATACTAGTACTGATGTTACCGTCAATAGTGATTGGAGTGTATGGAATTCTGTTTCTGGAGTCTTTGGTGGGCAGAAACAATGCGGGTGAAACACTGTTTGGGCTCAGGTTGTTTACATTGTTTTTGAATAGAGCCGTTTGGTGTGCCAATTGGATCCGCCTAAAACATATAAAGTATACAAAGTACTCTAAATCAGCTATCATGATCAAGGCGTGTGCTGTGCTATGCGTGATTGTGTTTGCCCTTAGTGGGCTGTGCAGAGAGGCTAGATACCTAGACTCTTCTTTTGAGATAAACATGCCCGGATACCTGTTCAACATAGGATCCAGAAAGTATCTAGGTCTTGACACTCTCAACCCGAACGACGTGGTTCTTGTGGATAACCCGAAAAAAGCACTGCGTTTCCGCATACATCTCAACCAGCCCAAGTCAAAGGGCGGGTACATTATCTCTCTTGACAGCGAGAAGCAGGATCTGAAAGAAGGCGACGGCCAGATAGACAAAGAAAGCTTCTACTCGCGCAAGGTCCTGGACGTGTGCCGGGAAACTACTCCTCGCAAAATTATTGTTACAAACTACGACGGAGAAAACTCTTCTGAGTTCTTTTTCTCTCTTCCCGTTCTGGTCAACGAGAACGCTGTGCAGATCTTTGCTGGCTCTGACTGCCTGTCTATTGGATCTACCAACTCCAAGGTTATTACAAAGGGGTGTGTTTCGTATCCCAAAGAAGAAAGAAACGTCCAGATGTTTTCCTGGGTCGATGCAAACACGTTCAACAGAGGAGAAGACCCAACAAACTACGCCCCCAATCCGTACATCGCTGTGGTTGATATAGACAAAGTAGGCAGAGCACAGAAAGACTGTCTGCGCACTAAAAAAACGGAGAAGAGCATCTTTGGATCCATGGCCAACACGCCCACCACGCTTCCCGTGGGAGGCAACGGTCTGCAGACAGGAGGCATTTTCAAAATGTTCCTTGGAATCCCTCCCGCCACTGAAGAGCCCGTGGACTCTTGTGTTGAGCTCATTGACAGGTACGGACTCTAGTGTGTGCTATGGTGTGCCTGAATGGCAGTCGGTACTTGTGTTGGCACTAGCACTAGCACTAGCACTAGGGTTAGTACTAGTATTCGGTTAGTATTTGATTGATTCTTAATAAACCTCTAAATCAACATGGCTGCAACAGCTCTGCTGTTTACTTCTTGCACCCACATCATGCCACTCCTGCCAATCACTGCCCACAGTTGGCGGTTGACATTTGACAGTTGACAGTTAGAGAATATGCTTTGTGCAGTGTTGGTGCCTTGGCTTTGAGCATGCTTTGCTCTCTTGTGCCGGGCCTGCCTCTCTTTTCTGGCAAGCGCGGTCTGAGTGGCTGTTATCCATCCCAAAACCTAACTGTTACAAATGTGTGATGTTTCTCTATATATTGTTTGAAACCTCTGCATGCGATGCATCCAGCAGCTATCAAAAGAATACTGCTTGGGCTATGCGTGTGCGTGCCCTGGGTCCTGGCACGCAGCAAAGGCCACAACGAAAAGGGCAAGTACGACTACGAGCTTGAAGGATACCTGTTCAACGTAGGGGAAAGAAAGTTTCTTGGGGCTGGAAGCACCAAAAACGAAAGAACATATATCAAAGCGGTTTCCAACCCCAAAAAAGCCATGCTACTCACCATGCCTACCGTATACTATGATAAAAACATTTTCACAATGATTGTCTCTGCTAACAGTTACAGCGAGGACAATGAGGCGGACAACAAGGGGGCGCCCCATGCAGGATACGAGACCTTCAATCTGATTGGCGGGTGGGGGTACAAACAAATAGGGCTAGAGGCAGACAACACCACCATCACACACAGGTTTGCTCTCAGCGCCCCGGCGTATGCCAACGGGCAGGGCTTCCGAATACACATCTATACACAGTGCATAGGCATAGACGGGAACGATGACCTTGTGATGGAGGAGTGCAAAGACTCCACGGGCGAAGAGGGAAACAACCAGCTGTGGAGATGGATCAACAGGCACAAGTACGAAGAAGACAGCAGAAAGGAGTTTTTCAACTACCGAGCTGATGTAACGGACAATGTCCAAGAGCAAAGCATGCAAAGAGACAGAGAGGACCACGGGAGGTCTTTTGGCCCGTCTTATAATCACGGAGACGGCTTTGGCAGAGAGGGAAGGTACGGCATGCCTCCTGACTCAGGTTCCATGGGCTACAGAAACAGCCGGTACGGGCCAGAAGGAGGGTACAACAGCCACTCTGATCCGTACGGCAACCACCCTGATCCGTATGGAAATCACTCTGATCCGTATGGAAATCACCCTGATCCGTACGGCAACCACTCCGATCCGTACGGCAGAGACTCGGGAGGGTACAACCGCGGGGGCAATAGCGGAAACCCTAGCACAGAAGGGAAAGACTGCTCAGGCGAAGGATGCAATTATGGGTATTCGCCGTATACAAAAAAGGGCAACCATAACAAGCCCGGAGATCCAAGGTACTTTCCGTACTACAGCCGAGGAACCTGTGAGTATTGTGATCACTATGACTGATAAAATAAATGTTAAGGCAGAGCTAAAGTAGGTTGATACCGGTAATACTAATTGTAGTAATAGTAATTGTAGTAATAGTAATTGTAGTACTAATTTTACTGGTAAGATGTACCGGTAATACTAATTGTACTGGTAAGATGTACCGGTAATACTAATTGTACTGGTAAGATGTACCGGTAATACTAATTGTACTGGTAGTGGTGTTGGTGTTGGTGAATGTGAAACTATTTTGGGAGGTAGGCACACATTACTGATATTTATGCCATTAGTGTTTCAAACAAAAGTATGCACGCTTTCCTTGTAAGAGCAGCTCTTCTAGCACGTATGGTACTACATACTCTTGGAAAGACTGATCTGTCTCTTTCTTCTGGAGTTCTTTTCAGCCAAGGCCTTCCTGGGTACTTGTACAACGTGGGGACTCAGATGTACCTGGGCCAGGTTCTGAGCGAAGAGGACCAGAACATGTGGATCAAAGGCGTGTCTGAGAAGAAAGACGCAGTCCCTTTGAGAATCCAGAAAATGTTCTCCAACGGATATCCCTACACTTTGATTGCTCTGGACGACCTGGGCAGCACAATGGTAAGTGTCCCCAAAGAAAGAAACAGCGTGCTCCCGCATGCTTCTTTTAACGGCCCTCAAGTGTGGGGGGTCAGTGGCCTGTCTTTTGTCCACTTCTACCCGAACTCCAAACGCTCGCATGTTCGCTTTGCTTTTTCTCCCCCTGTCCTGAAAACCTCCAACGGTTTTAAGATATATGCTGGAGACAAGTGTTTGACACTAGAGCCTCACGGCTTTCTTCGGGCGCTGGAGTGTGTGGAGACGCTCAGCCCGCGAGGAAAGAACCAAATCTTCTCCTGGATCACAACACACCCCACAACGTACGCCGAGCAGTACGGAACTATTTCTCAAGTCTGGGCGCCTTCTTCCACGGCCTCTCCTGGGTCTAATCCTAGCACGTCTTCATCCGCTCCATCTGCAAGGTACTCATCAGCATATTCATCTCTTCTGTCCCCGCCTTCTTCACGGGCGTCTTCTATGCCTCCCGTATCTCCTGCGTTTTCTACGCCTCCGGTCCCTCCTATGCCTCTTCCTAGATCTTCAGCTTTCTCTGATATGCCTAATAAGGAAAACTCGCTTTCTGAAGAAGGGTATAAGGTTTCACTGGAAGAGGCTACCAAGCACGCCAAACACCCGTACATCTACCCGATAGACGAGTAAGAGAAAAGAGCGCTGCTCTGCATGCTTTGCGCTTACCTAGGAACTCACCAGTAAATCTGTATGTTTTGGAACAGTGTATTAGAGGGGCCATATATAACAGACTGATCAAGTGATCATGAAAAACTTGCTAAAGAGGAGTCTATCGCTAGGAGCCATGCTGCTGCTTCCTGCTGTGCTTGGACTGGGCGAAGAGTACGAGCTGTCGATGTTTGACGAAAGCATCCCAGGATTTCTGTACAGCTACGGACAAAAGAAATACGTAGGCTCGATAGCTGACGACAGCAGCAACAACATTCTTGTAACTGTCAAAGACAGAAGCGATGCCATGAAAATGTTTGTCCGCTTTGTGAAAAACGACCAAGGCATCTTTGCGTCTATGATTTCTGCTGAGGAGAAGCACAAGCACGCCTGCAACAGCGCGCTTTCACAAACCGAGCAGAAAGACGACTCTTCCTTTTTCGGGTGTCCTTCTATATTTGCATACGACAAAGACTCCAACGAAGTAGGGCTGCGAAAATACGACGGGTCTTCTCTGTTCCAGTTCATCTTCTCTCTTCCAGTGCTTGCCAAACACCACGCCGTTCGAATCTACCACGGGAACAAGTGCCTAACTGCCAAGAAGAAAAACTCCGTGGTGTTGCTGGACGAGTGTGAGTATGACGACATGGATAAGAAAATCGAGCAGCTTTTTATCTGGGTCAACAACGACCTGTTCAACGCCAAAGTCAATCCTTTATACACAATAGACGCCGTGCAGAACCCGTCCAATCCGTACTACATGCCCGATCTTCCCGACACAACGGGCCTCAATCTCATGGACATTGCAAACCCCACCAACATGCCAGACTTCTCTCTTTTCACATAGTTTTCACCGGGGATACCACATGCTTCCAGACAAACATGCATGCTTGCAATGACAGCAGACCCCAGCCCAGGCCCACGCCGCAACTCTACTCCACTGTTGGTCCCATTGCTAGGCCTAGCAGTAGTACAGGTGTTAATGCTAGTGTTGGTACTAGCAGTAGTACTTTGTTAGAGCTATCGTTAGGACTAGCAGTAGTGTTCAGGTAGTACTTGGTTAGTAATTAAATCTTTCTATGAATATTTCTGTCTATCACTGCGGTCTTTCTACCTGTTTGTCTATTCCTTTGTGGAATACTAACCGAACTTCACACTCTCACACCCTCACATGTTGAGTGTTGAGTGTTGAGTGTTGGTGCAAGGATTGGTGTTCGTGCTGGGTGGAATGTCTTATCGGATGCAGGGTCTAAGGTCTAGGGTCTAGGGTCTATGATGAGGGGGGTCTAGAGTGTAGGGTGCAGGATATAAAACACGAGGCATGAAACATGACGGAGAGATATGATTGTATGCCATTGGTTGGAGTAGACAAAGATAGGATCAAAATCATCTCAGAGCAAGTATATAAGCAGAGCTGAGCTAACAGACGCCCAACCCATCTAAAGCATCCAAAGCATCCAAAGCTCTAAGCGCTGTAAATGGCATCTGCAAGGCAGGTAGAAAGAGCACTAATAACTAACCCGAATACATGTTGATACTACCCTTCCTCCAAGTGAACCTTGCTTTTGAAGAAGCACCAGCTGGCTGTCGTCTCTTGGAGAGTAGAAGATGTTAAGTACTAATGTTTGTTCTTTTGTATGGAACAGTGCTTGCGCATTAATGTTGCTCTTTGTTTGAACACCCTGTCATAAGACGGCTGCCTTCGAAAGAGCCTGCGGAGTGCTTCTCTGCATCCATCCAATGTGTTTTAGAAGTGTTCACTTAGTGCTAGCCTTAAGCTCTTTCTCTGGTTGTTTCTGTCCTTCTAAACAACAGAAGAAAAATTCTGCCCATGTATATTTTTATACTTCTATATTTATATACTAGTCTGAATACTTTGTAAAGAAAAAAACCAAACCAAATTCTACTCTAACCCAAATACTAACCAAATTCTACTACTCCGTTATCTACGAGTCTTTTGCAAACTCTTTGACTTTGAAAAGAAAGCGGGCGTAGAACTAACCTGAACAGCAACCTGAACACAAACTGGCCATCCACGGCACAGCAACTGGCAACCAACTGGCAACCAACTGGCAACCAACTGGCAACCAACCCGAGAACGAGCGGAGCTATTGATCAGAGCATTGGAGGCTAGATCCGAATGGGAGAAGGGGTGCTTAGAGTGCTTAGAGTAGTTGTAGTGCTTAGGATGTTTAGATTGCTTTGAGTAAGAATGTTTATTTATGGGGAGGGGGTGTAAGAGCGCGGGAAGAAAGAAGACACACATAAGTGGGGCTATTGCATCCTTGCATTTGAAGGGTTCTTCCATGAGACACTTTTTGCAGACGAAACAGGCTCAAACGGAAACAGAGTATCAGAATCAAACACACATATTTAAGATGTCAGATACTGAAGGGTATGAAGAAGATTGTGGTAGCTTTCATGCTGTTTGTATGCTGGGCTTGTGCCAAGAAGCCTCACAAATCTCACAAAAAAAAGGAAGGCACAATAAGAAACTATCTTCGGATGCTGATAAAAGGCAAAGAAAAAAAAGGGCTGTTTCTTGTCTCTTTTGTAGGAGACCACTTTCTTGGAGTGAACAAAGAAATGAAGCTTGTGGCTAGAGACAGTTTAGAAGATGCCAATCTATTCAACATTGATCTCAAGTCTCGAAAAACAGATCTTAAAAAAGGGCTGCGTCTACAGCCCTGGGTGAAGGGAAAGAAGCATGTTGTTACATACAATGCAGTTGGGGACTCCATCAACATTGAAGTGCCCATCAAAGCAGGGTACAACTCGCACTCAGATGCCACTGTGTTCACCGAAGTGATTGCGCACAATGCCTCGCATCCCGTGTACACCATTCGGTCCAAGTACAGAAACCTTTGTGTCACTCTAGATCCCGGGCTTAACGAGTACTATCTCAAAGGGTGCAGCACAGGAGGAAACGATCTGCAGACTTTTAGATTCCTGACGCACAAAGAAGCCGAGCAAATAGAAGCTCGGAGGGGCAAGTCTTCTGTCTTTGACTTATCCAAGTACTTGTCTAGAACAAAAATGCCTCCTGGCTCCATTATGATTGTTGATAAGAACGGAGTCTTATTCAAAGACCCTTAATTTTAGTGTTGACTGCAATCTCAATAATTTAATAAAATATTCGCTATCTATCACCGTGCTGTTGTGGGGTTAGTATCAACAGGAGTGCCGTCAATGGTGTTTCACTTTCAATTCTACCGTTGCCATTATCAATGGTCTTGTTAGTGGTGTTTCTATCTGGCTATCAGTCGACAACTAAATCTGAGGACAAAGTCAGCCGGCAACTAAATCCGAGGACGAAGAACTATGCGAAACCTGGTTGTTGTGCACATAGAAAAACTTCTCTCCCAGGGACAGCGTTTCTTCTCTGAACGTGCACAGAAACATTTGCCGGCCTTTGAGCACTCCGCTAGAGACAATCGTTTGGAGAAAGTGTGTGTCGAGGTTCGCATCAAACTCGTCCATAAGGTAGAAAGGCGCTTCGTATATGCGCTGCATCGAAAGAATCAAGCAGAGGGCAATAACGGTTTTCTGCCCGCTGCTCAGCTCGTCTGAAGATACTTTGGGCTCCCCCGCAAACGAAGCAGAGATGTCCAGAGATGAGTGCGGAGGAGTAGACCGAGCATGCATAACAGCGTCCCCGTGTGTTAGCTTGCGGAAGAAGTACTCAAAGTTGCTTTTCACCTGGGACACTGTGATATTGATTACATCTTCTTTTTTTGTCTCCAGGCTCTTCTGCATCTCAAAGATCTTTTCCTTTGCATGCTTGAGCTCCTTTAGCTTCTCCTGAATCTTTGCATACTCCTCCCCCATTTGCTCCGTGCTCCCCATCCCCAGAGGAAGCGCGTTGATTTCTTTCTTCAGCGTGCTCAGGTGCGAAACCAGCTCGTCTTTCGTTGCACGCTCTATCTCCACCTCCTCCCCCGAGGAAAGAACAATCCTCTCCGTGTTCTCTGGGTTGAGAGAAAGAATCTTTTTCTGGAGCCTTCTGTACTTCAGATCCAGCCGCGCCTTCTCCAAAGCCTTCTCCTTCCACAGAGAAGACCCAAGCGTCCTTCCAAGCTTGGCTTCCAAGCGCTGCGCAGTGCTCTGCAGGCTCTGGGCTGCAATGTACGCTGCTGCTTCTTTCTTTTCCTGCTCGAGCACGGAAAGCCTCTCCTGCAGGGCAGAAGGCGCAGAGCTCTCTTCCAGAGCCAGCCTCTTCTGAAGGATCAAGTGCTCGAGGTCGCACTCGGGATGCTCCAGAAGAAAAAGAAGCGTGCGGAGGTACTGCAGAGAGTCTTCAGCCCGGGGCCCAGCTGCAATCTCTGCGCATGCCTTTTCACTTTCGTGCTTCTCCTTCTGCACTTTCTGCTCTTCTACAATGCAGAGGCGGTACTCTTCTTTCGACTTGATGTACTCTCTGAACCCGAAGAAGGTTCTGTCTTCTCCCCCCGTGATGGTTCCCGCGGCACTGAAGTACTCTCCCCCTGCAGTGAGCACGTTGACGCGGTGCTGCTTGGAAAGAAGGCGCCCGCTTTCAAAGTCTGCTGCGAAATACACCCCTCCGAACAAGTACGCCACCACGTCTGCATACTCTTCGCTGCACGAGATGTATGCACTGAGTGGAGTAGCCGGTACGTCTGCTACTCTTTTCTCTTTGGGGAGAGAGGCGAGGGGCACGATCCTCTGCGTGACGTTGCACGTTCTGACGAGGGAGAGGCCGTCTTCTCGCGTGCCCACAACGATGCTTGTGAGGAGGTGCATGCACGCCACAGAGACGGCTGAGAGGACTTCCCAGGGCATGGCCACTATGTCGTAGACGTACCCCACCACGCCTGGGATTGCGCGGAGTTCACTTCCCAGGGCAAATCCTTTCGAAGAGACAAGGAAAGCTCTTTCCTGGTCTTTCATTTGAGTTTCCAACTGCTTTTTCCTTTTTCGGAGTTCTTGCTCTTTTTTCCACATCTGTCTTCTTTTCTCCAGGACGTCTTCCTTCTGGGCGTCTCTTCTGCCCTTGTGTCCTGGAGCGTGCTCTCCCGCTCCCGCTGACTCAAGCTGGCTTCTGAGCGCTTCTATCTGCTGCTGCACAGCCGAGGGGCCTTGCAAGGCAGCTGCATGGGCCTCCTTCTGTGCAACGTGGGAGAATGTTTGGTGAGTGCAGAGCACGGCGAGTTCTTTCTGGAGGGCAGAGAGTCTGGCACGCTCTTCCTGCAGCTTCTGGGCCGTCTCTTTCTCCTCCTTCTCTATGTCGGGAAGGGCTCTTACTGCGCGCCCAGTCTCTTCTAGTCTGTGCATGGAGAGGCGTGCAAGCACGTCTTCCAGCTGCACCTTGAGCGCCTCTTCGCTTTGGTCTGCCGCTGTGTCGTCTCCAAACGTCTCTTCAGAAACGGCGTGCTCCAGGCGGGCCTTCACGGCGTGGAGCTCTCTTTTGTAGAGCTCTTTGATCAGCACCTGTCTTTTTCTGTCTATCTCCGCCCGCTTGGCCTTCTTGGCTTTCTCCTTCTCCATACTCGCTACTTTCTCCTGCAGGGTAGCCACGTGCCCTTCTATCTTCTGCTCTACCTCTTCCGACGCGTCCAGGACCTTTTGGCTTTCTTCTTTGTCTTTCTCGTACACGGCAGACCCTGCAAGCTCCCTGAGCAGATCCATCCGGGCAGTGCCTCCCATGTGCGCCAGCTCGTTGATCTTGCCCTGCTCTATCACAAAGTACGGCATGGCCTGTGAAATGCCTGCGCTCTCGTAGAGGGACACAAGCTCTTCTCGGGGCACGGGTGCTCCGTCCAGCGTGTACTCGTCTGCCTTCTGCGTGACTGTGCGCCGGATGACCACGGAGTCTTCTCCCGGGAAGGCTCTGTCCGTGTTGTCAAACACGATCTCTACGTATGCCAGGAGCTCTGGGTTGTTTTCGTTGATAAGGGCTTTTCTCTCGTGCGGGCCCACTCTTCTGTGGGCGTCTATCACAAACCGGATGGCAGAGAGAATGCTGGACTTCCCCGCTCCGTTTGCCCCAACGAGGATGTTCACTCCGTCGGCTATCTCTTCGAGGCACACGCGGCTTGCAAAGCTTTTGAAGTTCGAAAGGACAATGCTCTTGAGCTTCATAAAGAATTTTTCGCAAAGCTTTATTTGCTTTATGAGACGAATTGCCTACTTGTACAGCCCAGACTCGGGCAACTTTCACTACGGAGCGGGGCATCCCATGAAGCCGCACAGGGTGGCTGTCACGCACTCTCTTGTGTTTGCATACGGCCTGGACAAGTACATGGACGTGTTTGCGATCAGCCCGGCGACGAAAGCCGAGCTGTCTGCGTACCACAGCGAAGAGTACGTTGAGTTTCTCAGCCAGGGGGGCGCGGCAAGTGCGTGCGACAGAGTCACGGAGGACTGTCCCGTGTTTGAAGGGATAGGGGAGTACTGTGCGCTGTACTCGGGGGGGTCTCTGCAGGCGGCGCGGATGCTGAATGCGGGGCAGTACGACGTGTGCATCAACTGGGCGGGGGGGCTGCACCATGCCAAGAAAGAAGGGCCAAGCGGGTTCTGCTACACCAACGACATAGTGCTTGCGATTCAGGAGCTTCTAACACGGCACGAGCGGGTGATGTACATAGACATAGACATCCACCACGGGGACGGTGTGGAGGAGGCTTTCTATCACACGGACAGAGTGATGACTGTTTCGTTCCACAAGTACGGGGACAAGTTCTTCCCGGGGACAGGGCACATATGCTGCCGGGGTGTTGAGAAGGGGGCGGGGACGGCGGTTAACGTTCCCTTGGACTTTGGGATAGACGACGAGTCGTATCACTACGTGTTCAAGAAAGTCATGGACATGTGCATAGAGTCTTTTGCACCCGAGGTGATTGTGATGCAGTGCGGGTCTGACTCACTGGCTGGGGACAGAATAGGGTGTTTTGGTCTTTCCATTCGGGGGCACGGGGAGTGTGTGAAGCACATACGAGACAAGAACGTTCCGATGCTAGTTGTTGGCGGGGGCGGGTACAAAGTAAAGCACGTGTCTCGGTGCTGGGCGTATGAAACGTCGATTCTGTGCGACGTCTTAGTATCGAACACGATTCCAGAGAATGTGCACTCCGAGTATCTTGAAGACCCGAACCTGCATCTTGATCTTGTGTGCAACTATGTCAATAAGAACACCCGGGAGAAGCTAGACGCGGTTATCAGCATCATAGGCCAAAGTCTTGCCCAAAGCACACAGAGATAAGGAATAGGATGGGATGGGATGGTGGCAGTGCCAGGGTGTGGTGATGCCAGGGTGTGGTGGTATTATTTGGTGTGATAAGAGCTTGGGGTGAGATGTCCTATCGGGTATGTGAGATGTGATATGGGACATGTGATATTGGGGTATGGGACATGGGACATGGGACATGTGATAGAGTCATAGAAAATAAAGAGTTCTGTAATAGAAGTAGAAGGGAGTCAGTGTGATATCAGAGAGAAGGATATAAACATGTCTAAGACAAGACTAAGACAAGTCTAAGGGTGGTTTCGGGCAAGACTAAGATTGGTTTCGAGCAAGTCTAAGGTTGGTTTCGGGCAAGTCTAAGGGTGGTTGGCATTCAGGCGGTGCTGTGAAGGTGCTAGATAGATAGATGGGAGCACTGATGCCAAATAGACCAAAGATAGCTCGCTTGAATTTTATTGAGAGTTTCTATTCTGAAGCGTATATAAGAGGATTTCTAGTAGGAATGATCGGACGATTGCCAATCTCAGTATCATTAATCATACTGTTTAGATGATAGATTGTTTGCGAAGGACTCAAGTCACTAACTTTATCTATCCACATTAGAATGCCTATCGAAATGGATACTAAGGTAAGCGATAGTATGACTAGGATGCACCATTTGTAGTGGTTGGGTTTTTCTGGATGCACAATGCAGTTTGTTGTAAGTTTTCCTATCAGAAACATAACTGTGGGAAGGAAAAAGCTTATTATGGAGACGCCCAGCGCACAGATTACTTTCTCTCCGCCCTGAAGGTTGTGCGGAATTAGAACAAGAGCCCATAGAACAATCACTAGCATGGAGAAACACCAGGATATCTGGGACATGGCTAGGCCCGTCCATCCTTTATAAGGAGGGGGAGAGAAGGCAAATTGCCTTATCAAATACTTCGTGCAGTTGTTCAGTGCAAGAAGAAGTACGAAAGAACAGATGTATCCTATCTGATTAAACTCCGACTGGAAAAACATGCCAACTTCTCCGTTCCGCGCTTCTCTGTAGGACGGGTTTATGCTTATGGCAAAAAATGCCAAAACATATGTAGTGACGAACAGAATTCCTATTAGGAGTGCCCACAGTGACCATTTGATTCTGAGTGGTTGGCCATCTTCCCCACGGGCAACAATACGTCCAGTTTCAACGTCAATGTTTCTGATAGTGAGTTTTTTCAGATGGAGGCTGTCTAGGTATATGTCTGGTCTAATGTCGCTATTATTCGCCCATTTGATTTGTTTCAAGCACACGTCTTCCAAGTCAACATCACTAAACTCAACTCCTAGTGGTTTTCCGCTTGGGGATAGGGCTGCATTCTTATGTTTGTAGGACACGAATTTCTTTATTGTGGCGTTCTTTATAAAACCGTGTTCTATAGACAGCCCTGTAATGTCCTCACCACTTTTTGTTATGCAGTTGTTCTTCAAATGGAGGTTGGTGATTTCAGCGTTCTTTAAATAGTATTTGGATCTTTTTCCAAGAAAAGGGAAATCCTCTGTGCTCTTTTGCGGTTCTATCTCGAATTTCTCCATTAAAATTTATAAAAACTCCCATTATGGTAAATATGTGCACATACCTCAAAATTTTACTTGTTGTTGTAAAAGTCACATTAATAGGGCGGTTCAAGTGCAATGAGGGAGTAGTCAATGAGGGAGTGGTGTTATAGGGTAGTGTTAGTATTGAGAAGAAGACAAGACACCTTTCACCCGCCCTATCTAAATACCAACACTAACAAGACATCTTTATCACTGGCATTTATTAGTTTATGGGCCTGATAGGCCTGCCAATAGCTTATAGCTTGTCTGAGCTGCTCGGTTTACTGTGCAGAAGAAAGACCCATCCACTGGGGAGGCTCAAGAAAAACTCTTCGTGCAAGCTCCATGTACACTTTCTCAGTGTGCTTCAGAGGAGGACAGAAATAGCACTTCATAAGCCCGTGCTGTCCCAGCGGCTTCTTGATGCGCCCTTCTTTTCTGTCGCTTGAGTACAGCCTAACGTCTTTGAAGCGCAGCACTTCTTCTCTGGTTCTAAACATTTTCCCAATGGTGCACAGACGCTTGTTTATCTTTACTGGTCTTCCTTTGAACGTCACTGTTGCAAGCACAATGGGGTCTTTCCTCAGACACTGCATGCCTGTCCCAACAATCTGGTTGTCCTTTACAAGAAAGACTTTGTCATCCGTAAGCACCAGCGGCCCAATGTAGCACAGAGTTCCCGAGGTGCCTTCTCTCTTGCACTTGACAATGTCCGTGCCCGTTCCAACCACAAACTCTGGAGGAGCAGAGAAGCAGAATCCGTGGTCCATGGTAATGGGGCCAGAAGTGTAGGACGAGAGCGGGGTGGAGGAAGAGAAAGACAGAGTGCATATGGTGGGAAGGCCTTCGTAGTCAAACAGGCCTTGCAGAGAGATAAACTCTTCCAAGAACTCCATGGTGTGGGAAGGGTCTATTTCCAGAGTAACTGTCAGCAAAGTCTGCACGGGGACGGGGCTCTTCTTTGCAAGGAGCTTTCTTCGCACATGCTCGCTCTGCACAAAGTTGAGCTGGCTGTAGTGCTCGGGCAGGTTCTGCTCTCGGAAGGCTTTCAGCTGCGAGCTGTCAGACCCGCTGCGCACGCCCAAGTTGATGCTTCGGAATCCTTTGTACTGGGCAAATGGAAGACCGTCTGGGGATCCATTGTCGGGAGAAGAGCTATAGCTGCCACTATCATCACCATCATCACTATCACTACCATCAGAATCAAAATCACCACCATCAAAATCGTTGCTGTTGGCATTCTCCTCGGACTCTTCGTCTATGCTCATTTCGTCTCTAGACTCTGCATCTTCTGCATCTTCTGCATTCTCCAGATCTTTTGTAGACATCCATCCAAGACTTCCAAGTGCGCCAAGAGAGTTGGTTTGGCACATGCCTGCTTCTATCTCCATCTGCTCTGCAATGCTTATATCTTTGATTCGGGTAAGAATAACGTTTTCTTCTTTTTCCTCTCGCGTGGCTTTGCTTCTGTAGAGGTCTTCTCGGGTGAGGGGCTTCAGAGCACTTAGGCTGAGCGGCTGCTCCTGGATGGAGATGCCCGTGATGGTGGCCTGCATGCTTCCGTTGAGAAGCACGTTGTGCGAAACAAAGCCTTTCTCAAGAGCGCCCGTCACGCGGATCTGCGTGTCTGAAAGCTTCTCTACGGTTTGTGCTACCATTCCTGGACGCATTTGCTTCTTTCTGTTCACCACGGCTTTGCTGTCGAGCACGCGCCCGATCTCGCTTGCAGAGTACACCTTTTGCTTGCCGAAGGTTTTTGTAACGTACTTCCTTGTGCCTGCAGAAGAAGATGCCGTGCATGCAAGAAACACAAGGTTGCTTTGCCGGGTCTGCTTCAGCAAGTCTTCTGTTTCCTCCATGTTTTCCTGGCCCACAAGCACAATGTTGATGTCTGCCAGAGAAATCCGAAGCCTTCTCAGAGAAGAGCTTCCCGTGCTGTTGCTCAGAAACACGAACTTGTTTCTTTTGGTGTGCACGTGCATGCCCAGCCGAATGCTTTCTGGGTCTTTTTCCGAGCACCCCGTGTCCATGCGCTCAAACACGGAGAAAGCCTCGGAGGGGCTTACGTGGGGGTCTAGTGACGTAACAACAACCACTATGCTGCCTTTTTCCTTTGCGCTGCTCTGGGCGCTTTTCTTGTGCCGTGTGTTCTGCTGTCTGCTCATTTCTGCAAAATATTTCACATGTCTAACGTATATACGCCCCCGGGCGGAAGAAAGCAAAAGCACGGCGCAGGGGAAGAGCACACTCTAGGCCGCGCAAGAAAGCAAACAAAGCACTGCTGTGTGTATCAGAGATCAGGCATCAGCACTCTTTATAGATATATATAAGATGCATGCGTGCATTGTTTGTATTTACAATGGCGGATATAACTAGAGAGGGCATGCTCACGGTGTCTAAAAAAAGCATCTGGCAAAGGTTCTCTGCAGTATGCACGTCTTTTATTCCTTCGTTCATGCTGCGCGTCTTTGGGATGCGCTCCAAAGAAACGCGCAGTGCATGGCGGGAGAAAGTAGCTCTGTGCTGGATGATAGGAGTTGCGTGCTGCATGCTTGCGTTTCTCACGTATGGGATGACGATGCTTGTGTGCAAAAACGAAGCGATGCTCTTCACGATGGAGAAGATGGCGGAGATCCGGAAAGACGATCCGTGGGTGTTTGCCAAGGGGAAGGTCTTTGAGCTGAGCCCGGGGGACAAACTTGCAGGGCTGGCGGGCTCAGAAGCGTCGAGGTACTTCAAGCTGGACTCTCCCACGTGCGAGAAAGCTTTTGGGAAGAACTTCATGGAGGACGGGACAGAAGACATGAACAGCTACGCCGAGCTGGGGACGGCGCACTATACCTGGTCTTCCGTTCTGAAGAACAAGCTTGTGGTGATAGGCTCGAGTGTGTACACCACGGAGGGGGCGAGCTTTCCCCCAAAGCTTGGGTTCATGAAGGGGGCAATAGACGCCACGCGCCATGCAGAGACGCTCTCCCCCACGGAGATGCAGTGTCTGAGAGAGGCGTGCTATGCCGGGGAGCTGGCGATCAAGTCGGTTGGGTGCCAGATCACAGATGCGTTTTTGTACATTTCTTGCGTGGCTATTCTTGGGCTTGTGCTTGCGCGGTTCTTTCTGGCGGTGGCGTACTCGCTTGTGTCTCGTGTGCAGACCTGGAAGATTCTGCGAAGCACAACAGACGTTATGCCCACGATTCTGCTCACCACGTGCTACTCCGAGGGGCGGGAGGGGCTGAAAGCCACGCTAGACAGCTTGTGCGTGCAGGCGTACGACAAGAAGCTGATAATTGTCATTGCAGACGGGGTGATCACGGGAGCGGGGAACGATGCATCCACGCCTGACATTCTCAAGTCTCTTATCATACCTGCCGGGAGCGAGATTTTTGTAGGCGATGCAGGCGCGCACGCTCAGGTGGGGGAGATGCAGACTGTTCCGCAGCAGTACGTCTCGATTGCTGCGGGGCCTTCGAAGATCAACTATGCGGAGGTGCATGCGGGGCAGTACGTAGTGAGCGGGAAGCACGGAACCGTTGCCACAAACATTATTCTGATCTTGAAAACGGAGAACAGGGGAAAAAGAGACAGCCAGATGATTCTTATGAACTTCTTCCACAGGGTGCTGTATAAAATCAGAATGACTCCTTTGGACCAAGATCTGTACCACAAAATCAAGAACCTGACGGGCATTCTTCCAGAGAGCTTTGGGGCTATTCTGATGGTGGATGCAGACACGTCTGTGCGCGAGGGCGCGCTCCGCACCATGGCCCGTACGATGCACAACGACAGCTCTATCATGGGCATATGCGGGGAAACTCTTATCTCAAACAAGTTTGGGTCCATTGTCACTGCGATTCAGGTGTTTGAGTACTATGCGAGCCACCATCTTACAAAGGGGTTTGAAAGCGTCTTTGGAAACGTGACGTGTCTTCCCGGGTGCTTTTGCATGTACCGAATAAAAACGGACAGGGACAACGGGTATGCGCCCGTTCTTGTAGCGCCGTCTGTGCTCCATGCGTACGGAAGCGACGAAACCACGACGCTGCACGAGAAAAACCTTCTTTTGCTTGGAGAAGACCGGTATCTAACAACTCTGCTTTTGAAAAACTTCCCGAAAAAGAAGTTGATTTTTCTGCCCTCGGCCCTGTGCGACACAGTTGTACCTGACAAGTTTTCTGTGCTTCTTAGCCAGAGAAGAAGATGGATCAACTCAACCATCCACAATCTGTTTGAGCTGCTGAGAGTAGACCTGTGCGGGACGTTTCTATGCTCCATGCAGTTTGTGGTGATTCTAGAGTTGTTTGGCACTCTTGTGCTTCCTGCAGCCATTGTGTTTACAGGAGTGCTCATTGTAACGGCCATTGTGATAGCGCCCGTGTGGATTCCTTTAATTCTTCTGGTAGCCATTCTAGGCCTGCCTGCCGGGCTGATCTTTGTGACAAACCTGAACATCTTTTATTTTTTCTGGCTGGCAATCTATCTTGTGTCTCTGCCTATCTGGAACTTTGTGCTTCCCATGTACGCATTCTGGCACTTTGACGACTTTTCGTGGGGAGAGACGCGTCAAATAAGCAAAGTGTCCAACCCCACCCAGCAGTCTCTAAGAGAAGAGCCAACAGAAGACATGCTTCTTCAGAGCACCAAACCCGTGTTTATCTCTTATGATGATCTAGGGGTATAGATAAAATACATAGCTACAATACTATCTAAAGTTTTCAGTTCATTCGGGAGCAGTGTTATCGGCAATGTTTCCGTTAATACCAGCACCAATATCCGGGTTCGTGTGAGGAAGACTTTGTTTCTACTCCTACTCCTACTCCTACTCCATCCTCCCCCACACGTCACTGCCCAAACGTCACTACCGTTAGTACTAAGACGAACTCTGGCCCACTGATGGCATTCGGTTGGTATTGGCTCTAGAACTACTTTACTGTGTCTGTGTCTTCTTTCTGTTTTTTAAATTTTATTTTTTACCCCTCGCAAGAATGGACAAACTAACTGCAGTGCTCAAGTGCATAAACAATGCCAACATCAGCGGAAAGAAAGAAGTGCTTGTGCGGCCTCCCAACAAAGTCGTTAGAAGCTTTTTGGAGTTTATGCAAAAGAAAGGATACATCTCAGACATAGAATATGTAGATGACCACAGAAAAGGAAAAGCCATTATTACGCTCAACGGAAGACTAAACAAGTGCGGATCTATCTGCCCACGCTTTGACGTGCCTCTGAACACTTTAGACAGTTGGAGCAGCAGACTTCTTCCTGCTAGACAGTTTGGGCACATAGTGATCACAACCTCAAAGGGAATACTGGACCACAAGGAGTGCATTGAAGAGCACACCGGAGGAAAAATCCTAGGATTCTTCTACTAGAGAAGAACGTATCTAGAAGATGAATAAACACTTCGGATTAATGGTCTAAGTTCAGAGAGGTATTGTGATTATGAAGCAAGGGTTGGAAAGTTAGTCATTCGGTATTTGGTATTTGGTATTCGGTTGGTTTAGTTTGTCAGCTGCTCTTTTCTGTGGGCATGCAAAGAAAAAGAAAGAGGTTTTATTGGTATAGGAGGGAGGTGGAGGTAGAGATATGCGCGTGTAGTTTTTATGTGCTGGGATGGTTTTCCGATGTTTGCGGCTGTGTGCATATGGACGTACTTGGTGGAGTGTTTTGGGCTCCTTGAATATTAAGATCTTCTTTGGGGGAGAGCAGAGCTGACAAAAGGCCTTTCTTTCCCATTCCTGTAGTAGCAGAGACCAGAGACACGGGAAATTCACTGTAGAACTCTTCCAGCCACAACGCAATAGATTTGATTGTTGGAGTAATTGAATTCTCAGCCAGGAGGGCGTCTGAAAGGGCTTCAAAGTCTTGTTTCCACTTCTCTACTATTTCTACTCCCTGGACATCAGACTTGTTTACTACAATGTGCATGGGGATGCCAAACCGGTAGAAAATAGAAGCCGCGTATGCCATGTTGCTTACAAAGCACTGTGGGCTCTGTGCTTTTTCTCCGTCTACCACGTACAGCAGAGAGACTTCCGTGTTTGGGGAGGAAGAAAGACACTGTGCAAGAATCTGCCCAGACACAGACGTGGTGAACATTTCAATCTGCCCCGGCGTGTCTATGATGGTGAACGCAGGAGCTGTTTCTTCCATCTGTGCAATAAAAGTATCTATGTGTGCGATGAACATGTTCAAAGATGCCAAAATGGCTCCGTTTGGGCCCAAACGTTTTTTCTCCATCAGCTCTTCAATAGAGAGCAGGTCTCTAATGTCGTAGTGCAAAGGCATTTTTGTTGCAACAGCTGCTGGGTCCAGATTGACTCCAAAAACCTTGTCGTTAAGGCCTGTTTCTTTGTTGATGGCGCAGTGTGTCTCACAGAGCCAGGAGTACAGTCTGTGGCAGAAGACTGTTTTTCCGCTTCCAGCCATCCCAAGCACAAGCAGCACTTTGTGTTTCATAAAGTGCAAATTTTGCATTTCTTTATGCATCCTCTGGAGTTTATTCGAGGCCTTTTGGGGACAAAAGTATCTATTGTACTGCGGGACAGAGAAGAAGTTACCGGAGTGCTTAAAATGTTTGACGAGCATCTGAACATCATTATCCGGCCTGTGGTTTCTGAAGGCCCTGCTAAAGAGCTTTTGTTCCTTAGAAGCGACAGCATACTTACTATTGGAGAGTAGGTGGTATTGTAGGGTGGTATTGTAGGATGGTGCTGCAGGGTGGTGTTGCAGGGTGGTGCTATTTGATATTAAACTAATGCTTCGTTGATTCTGAGTGCTAGTGTTGTGGTGTTGGCCAGTGCCGTGGTGTTGGATAGTGTTGTGGTGTTGGCTAGTGTTGTGGTGTTGGCTAGTAGTAAAGTATCGGCTGGTGTTGTGGTGTTGGCTAGTGCTGAGGATGTCTTTGAACCCGCGTTCTTATTTCTTATCATACTACAGTTTTTGTACTTTTAAATTAGGTGCTAGATAAATAAAACTTCCCTAATATAGAAAATTCAATTCTCAATATTCTATATGAATTTTATGGGGTATATATATATCTTTTGAAAAACAAAGAAGCACCTGACCTGCAATGAAAAAAGACAAGGCCGGCTTTGTGTAAAGAAAGACTGGAAAGTGTTGAAACACATTTATTCCTAGTAAGATGGGATTGCATCTTTCTGCTTGCAAACAATGTGCCAGAACTCTCCCGAGGAGAGTGTTAGTGGGACAATACCTAGTAGTAATCAAAAATCTGGTCTGACACAGGAGGATCAACTGATAGCGTTGAAATATGTGCTTGCATGGAGTTACAGGGGAGGTCAACTTGGTCCAGCTCTGATTTCACAGGAATAATGGGCGGAGAGTACTGTCTCTTCTGCATTGTTGCCCAATTAATTCCTCTGAAGAATGCATGCTTGAATATCATCTTTGCCCCTTTTCCGTATCCGAGCCTCTGTCTTCTGTCAATAGTAAGAAGCTTTCGGATAAGGTCGCACGTCACTGCATCAACAAAAGGCGGAAAGCCGATTTTTCCGTGAATGATCTGCCGGCACAGCTCTACATGGTTCTCGTGGTAGAAAGGAGGAATCCCCACCACCATCTCATACAGAATCACTCCCAGAGACCAAAAGTCCACCTCGAACCCATGTCCAATGTTCATAATGATTTCAGGCGCCAAATACTCCGGAGTTCCGCACAGTGTCCACGTAACTGGGTCAAACAGCCTCTTGGAAAAGCCAAAGTCTGCCAGCTTAATGTGCCCTCCTGTGTCCAGAAGAATGTTTTCAGGCTTTAGATCCCTATACACGACTCCGTTTTTGTGCAGTATGTCAAGTGCTACAAGAATTTCTGCAATGTAAAATTTTGCCTGAATAATAGTGAACTTGGCAATGTCTCGCATGTACATAAAGAGCTCTCCGCCTGGAACGTACTCCATTACCATGTACAGATGCCTTTCGTCTTGGAACGTGCTGTACAGCTTGACAAAAAAAGAAGAACAAAGTGTCTGCATGACCGCCTTCTCGCTGTATATGTGCACAAGCTGATTGCTCTCCTTAATTCGGGTTTTGCTCATCATTTTCATTGCGTATAGCTTTCTCATGTTGATGCCGCTCAGCCCACTGAACGACACCAAATAAACCTTTCCAAAAGACCCTTCTCCCAGGACTCTGACTAAGTTTAGATCTTTAAGTAAGAACATTCTTGAATAAAAATTATTTTTCTTAAATATTTAAAAACTAAAAACTAGGCGTGTCTAAAATAGGAAAGTCTAAATTAGGAAATGATTAAAGAGGAGCCCTCGTGGCAAGAACAAGAGGGCGAGGAAGAGAAGGGAAGAGGAAAAGAGTAAAAGAGGGGAAGAGGAAAAGAGCACAGACGAAACAGCCAGAAGAAAGACACCCAAAACCCCCAGGAAGAAGCGCCTCTTCTGGCTTCTCTGGTCTGTCTCTGGAAGCGGGATCCGTCTACTCCCTGTCTGTCCGTCTGTATACTTGTCCTTTCCAAAACCCTCTTATGCAAAAATGTTGAAGTGTGCACCCATGCTTGGCTTGTGCTTTCTTTCTGCGCGGCAAATTTATCGCTTGGCTTTAGCTTTGCTTAGTACGGAATAAAAGAGAAGAATTTATTATTTTCATGAACTGTTCAAACGAGTGTGCATGCAGCAATGCAATGCCTGCTAAATCTCTTCTGTCAGCTGTAGACATGGGAAAGGTAAGCGCTCTAAACGAAAAGGAGAAAGGGAGCTGTCTTTCGGTGATACAAAAAGCACAGCGAGAAAAAGGCGGGCCTGTCTCGTGTGCAAAAGACCCAAAGGGTCTGCTGGTCAAGATTCCTTTTATGCACAAAGTGAACATCACAAAGATAGAGCTGCGCTCTTCTTTTGGAAAAATGGAAGTGGTGCCAAACAACATGTATGTTGGACTGACTGGGCCGTGCAAAAAATCTGACACTTTTTCTCTTTCTCTTCCAGAGCATATTGTGCCCGTGTCTCTTCCCCCATACAACTACAAGTCTGTGGACCATCTGGCCATCAGGCTAACAGAGACGGCGCAGGGCTTTGGGGAAGCAGGGTCTCTGTCGTATCTTTCTCTCTACGGGGTGATCACGGGAAGCCTTCCCAGTGCAGTAAACGTGTCTTATGAGCTGTACAGCGTGGGAGAAAAAGTGCAGGATGAAGGAGAAAAACACCATGCTAAGATCCACCGCCTATAGTCTAAAGCACTCGCTCCGGCATGGAAGTCTGTCTTCTGCGCCTTCCTAGAGTGCAAACATCGTGTTTTATCAAACTCCAACTTCAACTCCAACCCGAACACTGATGTTAATATTAGACAAACCAAGATAGGATGGTTGTAGTTTTAGTGCCGTGTAATTTAATGAGTAAGCAAAATAAACCCACATGCTGACTAAGCTCTGCACGCCTCTCCTGCATACATTATGCTTTCACCCATCACATTTGTATTCTGCAGCACTCTGCTCTGGCATCTTGAGCAGGCATCTGTTTCTGGCTAGCGGTGAACTCTATCGAGTTCTTGGAAACTCATTCTGATCATTCTGATCTGTCTGAGCTATCTGAGATACCTACAACCAACATCTTGGCATCTATATACTAACAAGTCAGCCCGTCTACGTCTTAACACATATGCAAACTTCTATTTGGTTTTAGTTAGTTTATTTTATTTTTGTGCCAAAACATACTCAGATAAATTTTGGCTTCTGATTTAACTTCAAAGTCAATCGCACAAAAGAATCAGTTTGTGCAAGATGCGTATAAATATATTTGCTTTTCCGTTTTTTTGCTTCTATGAGAATATCTCTGCACGTTTTGGAGCTTTTGTTTGTGTATGTGTGCGTAGCGGGGGTGCCGTTTACTAGGTGTAGCATAGACCATGCTTTTGACCATTCAAGACATATTCAAATGTGGAATACACAGTGTCTTGGTGGGAATACTCTGCCCACCTGGGAAATTCACATTAATCTTCCAGATAACACTGTATACAAAGACGCTTTTCAAAAAAAGCTAGAATGTGTTTTTAGCAGAGTTGATGCCATAAGAAAGCTGCAGGTTTGGGGGTCTGGGTCCTCAGGCGAGTCCTATGAGTCCAAGTCTGCCCAGCTTGGGTGGTGCTTATATGTTCTAAATCTTTTGAATAAGGTTGGGAAAACAATATGCTATCTCTACATAACTGATATTTTTGACTTTCCAGAGAGCTGTGATGTTCTAGCGCAGTACATAAACAGCCGCGAGTCTGAGAAGCCCTTTGAAATTCCAGTGTCAAACTTGTATTTGCATAGAATAGAGCCCTCTTCTTTTCTTTCTTTTCTCTTTGAGAGCGTTAGCATACAAATCAACGGTGTTTTGTCTGTGCAGAGCTGCTCCTCTATAGATTTTTCTTCTATTCCACCCTGCCACGTATGGTGTCTGTCTTACATATATCTGTCTTATATCAAGAATCTTACCATTTTTAAGAGCATGGGCATGCACACAGAGCCTGAGCATGCAAAGTATGGACAGAGTGCCCTCCCAGCCCTCCGAAGTGCTGTATGTCTCTATTAACCGCAATTGTTTCTCTCCTCAGCAAGTCTCGAACATTGCTTTCTGTTCTGAGAAGAAGCCTATACATTTTTATTCTAGAGACTGGGCGCACATGCTGTCCACGCCTGTTCTAGATTATCTTGCAGACAAGTATACAGGCCTTGGAGTTATGAAGTTTCTGTACAAGCATGCGTCTGCATGCGATCCGCTCACATGTTCTATCTGCATAGACTCTGTCCACACTAACGAGCTTTATACAGTGCTTCCATGCGCCCACTACTTCCACCGCGCGTGTTTGCTGCTGTGGATGGATGTGAAAGACACGTGCCCAGAGTGCCGTGCCTCTTTTCTTCCTGACAACACAGATGAGTTTGTTCTGGTTCTCCTGAATAGAAACACCGCCCAAGAGTTTTTAGATCTAACACGCATTGAAATGTGCTCCAAGAGCTCGTGTAGTGTATACAGTGCATACGACTTGTTTTATTTCTATCAAGGCCTTTTGATAGATTCTAAAGAGGCTCCAAAGCCCTTCTTCTGGCAAATTGATCTAGCCCATTCCCCTGCCTAGTCTATGCTTTTCTGTGTGTCTGTATCTCCATTGTGCTATTCTTGTGATGTAAATCACTCAAATGCACAGCATGGAGAAACATTGCAGCATCAAAAGATAACAGGAAAGATGTATAAATATAAAGAGCCAAGAAAGAAGTAACCAGAATAAGAGCAATGCCCAAAAAATCTCTTACACCAAGAAAAAAGGATGTGTTATCTCGCACAAAAAGTGAGCATAAGAAAGAGAAGAGAGAAGACAAAGAAAACCAAAATGAAAATGAAAATGAAAGTGGAGCTGGTACTGGAACTGGAACTATAAATGGAACTGGAGCTAGAACTGGGACTATAAATGGAAGCAGACATCGGAAAAAAAGAAGAGTTGAGGTAGGCACTAGCTTGTACACAAGCTTGGACATTTTCCCTGGATTTAGAATGTTTGACTCGGGGACACAGAAAGACAACATGTTTTCAGGCGTTTTTGCTCCTATCTCCTCTTCTTCCGAGTATCCGTATCCTTTGACTATTCCAGACCCGTCTCTGTTTCCGCCCTATCCAGCGTCTCTGTACAAGTATGTGAAGCACCACATGCCAGAAAAGGCAGACATGCTAGTAGATGCGATCTTTGAGGTTTTGTTCTACTCCTCCTCTTCAAAAAAGGACACATCTTCTGCGCGCGGATCTCTGCATTCCATCCAAGACAGACAGGCCAAAGCCCAAGAAACTGAGAAAGGAGTAAATAAAGAGATGGATATAGAGAAATGCAAAGAGTGGGAGTGCATGGCGTGTTCATACATTGGATGGAGAGTTCCCGAGAAAAGAAAGCCTTCCTGTTTTCAGGGGCACAGGTGTCTTTCAAGTGAAGAAGACATTTGCTTTCGCTGCAGGTGTGCAAAGCGCCGTGCCCAAACGGCCCAAGAAGACCCAAGTAGAACAGTAGAGCAGACTCGGGATGAGACTGGCATTTCAGATCCAAAGACCACAGAATATAGGAAGGCCTAAGACGTGCATCCCTGCACTAATAGCAGGTACTGGGTAGTAGGTAGATGTTAACCAGCAATAGATGGTATACAGCAGCTGTATAAGAAAAATTAAATTGCATAGTCTAGCTTTTTTCTTTGTTCTGTGCTATACAGTTCTTTTTCTTTCTTTCTTTCTTTCTTCCTTCCTTTCTTTCTTTCTTCTGTGCTTTTCTTTCTTTCTTTTTTCCTTTCTGTTCTTCTCTCTTCTTTTGTTCTTCCTTCCTTCCTTCTGTGCTTTTCTTTGGCTGGATGCTTGTTGTTCTTGCTTGCATGCCTTAGAAGGAAATCTTTGTGTATGGAAGATTTCTTTCTATCTATCTATCTATCTATCAACCACTGGCACAAGCACAAGTAAGTGCACATCTAAAAGGAAAGAAGAATAGGAAAGAGCAGAATAACTGCCAATACTAACCCGAACACTAACCTGCAATGCCACCAGCAGAAGAAACACCAATAAGACTCATGAGTTGCCCCTATCTCAGGTCAGGGGCTAGGAATATATTGCGATTGGCTGTGGCGCGCGCTTTGTGGCGTGCTCTGCAATGATCTGATTGGCACTGGCCTATGAAGCATCTCTGCATTTATTATCAGTGATGAAATCAAAAGTGCCGTCTATAAAAGAAGTGCGCGCACGCTATTTTATAATGAACTTCAAAACACTATTTCTAACTGTTGTAGTCCTATCTATTGTGTCTTCAGTGGCTCTTGGGAAAAAAGCCTGCAATACAAAGAAAAACAACAAATACAACGACTGCAACTGCTGCGATGATTGCGGATGCTGCGATGGGTGCTGCGATTGCAAGTCCTGCTAGGTTCAATAAATAACTAGCTGTTCCTTGAGAAATATTCCAGAGGATTGTTCTCTTTTATGTTTCTATTTCTGTTTCTCTTTTCTGTTTCTGTTTGCAAAATATACTGTCTATTCACCTGATTTGTCTGACTCTCCTGGCCTCTTGCCTGTCCTCTTGCCGAGTGCAGAGTGCCGAGTGCAGAGTGTAGAGTATAGACAGAAACCAAAGTATGTCTGCCTTAAACTTTTTACACCGTGCAACAATCCAGATGCCCAGCTCTACTGTTTGGCATGCTGACTGTGTCTGTCTGGCGTGTGTTTAGGTCATGTTTTTCTCTACAAAGCACTTCTAGTACAGATTATTAAATCAACAAACCTGAATCCCAACCGAATAGCATGCTGTTTTGCACGTGTTTATTTCACCAAAGACCTATTAGGCTTCCCTTATATAAATCCTGCATAGAGATTTCAACTCTATATCCTGTTTGGTTATTATGTCGTTGTGGCTAAGAGAAAAAGCATCTTGTGGGTTTTCAATGCTAAAGAAAATAGTCAGTTTCTTCAGAGTATTCAATAAAGAAGACTGAAAGATGAAAGTCAGAAAATCTGGAGTGTATATGCCATTCAGAATCAGAACTTTCATATTTGCACTGCGGGCCAGCGCTTGGGCAATCGCTATGTCTAATCGCTCTACACAAATGGACAGATAGTTGAGATGGAGCAGAGCTTCTGCTAAATAGCTCACTGTGTTGCTGTCCAAGATGCCTTTGCCTATTATTAGGTCTTTAAGCTTGGGCAGGTCTGCAAGCTGGACTGCGGTATCTATATTGAGCCTGGGTGTTGTAATGTTCAGATAAGTAAGGTTGGGAACAAGGCTTGCAAGCTCCTTGAGGTTGTCAGCCGAGTACTGTTTGCATTGAATAATCTTCAGCTCTTTGACTCCTGGATGTGCCACTATCTGGCTTGGTCTTTTCTCTTTAGTCTTTTGCACTGCATAAAACAGCATTTCTCCAACTTCTAGCTTTGCAACTCCAGGAAGGGCGCCTAGTACTTTGCATATGCCATCGATGTATATACACATCTTGGGGATGTATAGTTGTTCTAACCTAGGACAAAGACGCAGCATGTATACTAGATTTTCTATGTTTTGAAACCTATGCGGCATTTTGAACTCTGACAGCATCAGTGTGGTAAGGCAAGAATGTGCTTCCAGAATCGCCCATATGTCTTCATACTGTTTCCAGTGAAACCCCAAATCTAGTTTCTTTATCTGTGCGCCAGAGAGTCCATATGTTTTTGTAAGATTTTGTAGCTTCTGTCTAACCATGCTGGGATTATCAGTTGGCAGCACTTGGGTTTCCAGCCAAATAAACGTGATCCCAACATGGCGCAGGAGCCATCCAAGAATAACAGTGTCTTTTGGGGTTAGAAGCTCCAAATCGCATACGATTTCTAGGTTTTGCGTGCCTAGGCACCTACTAACAATGGTTTGTGTCGGCCTGATTGGGGGCTGGAAAACAGATATGTCTTTCTGATACTTGCAATCAAGTTGAACTATGTTCCTGTGTTCCTCATTACCATACACCCAAATGTCTAAAGACAGCGTGTCCACAAAAAATGCCAGCATGCTCCAGAAAATTTGATCTCCTATCCACTCTTCTGATGCCACGCACTGCTCTAGAATGTCTTTGACAAATGGGAGTTGAAAGGTTTTGTCTACTAAGGATTCCAGAAATAGCATTGGCGCTAGGCGAGTCTTTGGGGTGGGACGGTTTTCATTAAAGTATATCCTGAACTCTTCTACTGTCCTTGCAATTATTTTTTCTCTTTCTGTCATTTGTTTCTTTTCAGTAGTATTTTCCGTTAACGGGATGGTGTTTGGCTCAATACAGGCGGCTATATCTGAGCTTGGGTCAATAAGTAACTGCTCGTCCAAAAACATGTTTGGGTGGGAACTATCGCTGTCTTCTTGCATGTAACAGTCCATATCCTCGCTGTTTATATCAGACAATCCTATAAGATAGTCGTCGATTGGCTGTCCTATGTCTTCTATCGTTGGTTCTATGTTGTCTATATCTTCCATATCGTGGCTAGAATTTAGAAGCCTAGTGCTCTGGACATGCAAGACACACCCCCAGAGCACCATCAGCACCCATCTTTTGGTCTTAGAAGCCAAATTGTCTTTAGCTCTTTTTTTGCTGAAAAACTGTGAAATCATCGGATTAAAAAAGTTTAATTACTATTTATAGCCAGTATGTATATTTTAAGTTTTTTTTCTGCTGGACATATCCCAAAAACATCGGTGTCCAATAGAGAAGCCACACTTGCGCCCTCAAAAAACCCAAAAAGCTCTTTTTTTGTCCTTTCTGCTATACCTAGAACCTTTCTATGGATACTATTTATCTGAACAGCGCTAGATTTGCATTGAATAGCAAAAAAACCCTTTCACACGAGCACGCCTCGTTCTTCATATAGAGGCAGGCCTAAAGAGGCTGGCTACTTTCTTTCTTAAACACATAGTGCAGTGCTGCAGTTTTTGGAACATAAAAAATAAACATACTAATAGGATAGAAGCAGAGAAGGTGCTACTAGCAAGTAAACACTGACTGAAGAAGGGCTAGCCCCCAACTGTTCTATCCTTTCTCTAATTAGCATTTGCAACACGGAATCGCTCCAAACATCATCCAAGATCTAGCACAAACACAAACCAATAACCTATTCTGATTCTAACCTTTAAGTACCAATCATCAGCAACAGTCTATATATAAATTTTTTATCATAACGGGTAATGAGAAAAATTCCAGCGCTTGCTGTTGGGCTTTTTGCAATTGCTGCCGTTCACTGCGTGCATATTAGCATAACGTTCAAGCTGCTAGATGGCAGCGAAATCCAAAGAGAAATTCCGGAAGGAATGTCTAAAACAATAGATAGGCAGAAGGCTTACAGGCCCGTCCCTTCCGATACGAAATCTGATGTAGAGAAGGCTATGGAAGCACCTGCCAATAACAGCCTTACTCTTGAGTACCTAGATAATGTCCCAGAGTTTGAGCATCTTGAAGCGATGTGGATGTCAGATCTTTCAAAAGCTAGTTCAAAAGAACACCAAAAAGATCTTTCACTAGACCAATTTATGTGTTTTCTTCTGACCACAGATTATCTGGACATTCAGGGAAAGTACACCAAACACTTTGCAACAAACATGGTCAAGTATGGCCTGCTTGGAGCACACTCTGCAGACATTCTAGCTTCAGCTCTAGACTCGCACATTAGCTTGCCCTATAGTGCTTTCTGGCAGATGCTTCTGGCTTTTCTTGAACAGGCCCGTTTCCAAACTCACATTGTTTCCCATCCTAGCAATGACAAATCCACGCTATTTATTGGCTCTCCAACCCAAGACAGCAGCAGGCTCAAGGAAAAGTACACGGCCATGCCCCAGCCTGAAAAAGTAAGAATAGTACTTTACAGCAAGCTTGGGATAGAGGAGCACGTGCATAGAACAAACGAAAAAGTGCTCGGGTGGATTTTGACAAATCTTAAACACACCACAGTGGACATTAGATATGACGTCTTTATTTCTTCAGGGAGTGACGGGCATTCAGCACCTCCAATCCAACACATATTCCAAGAGTCTAAAAAGCTTGAAGAAAGCGATTCTGCATATATTGAGGGGATAAAGCTTTCACTTAACTATTTTTCTGCCTGGAACTCTCTGCCCTGCTTGTCTCAAATTTTTTCGAGGCTCTCTTTCCTAGAAATTGCCAACCAGACGGGCGGCTCGGCTGAAGAAGGCCAAATAGTGTCTATGATGTCTAGAAATGCTTCTTTGTGGAAAAACCTAAAAATGCTGAAGATCACTGGCCAGTCTTTCACGGCTTCTTCTCTTTGCAGCTTTCTAGAAATCCTTCCAAGCCTTGAGTCTTTAAGCCTGTTGTGCAGAAAACTAGATCCTGGCTTTGAAGCCAGCTTTTCTAAGTGTCCAAACCTGGTCTACCTATCTATGGGCGGAAAAAAGCAACAAAGCATTGTGCTTGAAAACCTTATAAAAAACACTCCAGGTCTTAAAAACCTAGAAATACAGTGTGAAATCCTAGAAGACAGTGCTGCAGATAAATTTGCACAGTGTCCCCAGATGGAAAAGCTACAGATACTTGGAAAGTCTCAAAGAAGCACTTTCCTTCAGAAGCTGCTGCAGAGCACTCCAGGACTCAAAAAATTAACAGTCATGTGCAATCCTCTGCAAGCATCAGTTGCTGAAAGTTTTAAAAACTGCCTGCAGCTTACAGTTCTTTACATATATAGCCCGCCTCAGGAAAATAGTTTTACGCACAGTCTTCTCCTGCATGTTCCACACATTCAGGAGCTATGCATTACAGTCAACAATATAGACCTCAATCTTGCAAGAGCTCTTCGTGCTTGCCAAGCTCTCCAATACATAGAGCTGTCGGGAGTGTACACTTCAGGCTTTATTCACGCTATGTTCCAAGAGCCTCTTTCTACAGCTCTAAAAACACTGAAAATTTACAAAACCAATATAAATAGAGAAACCACTGAAGATGACAAAGAAGCAATACAAAAAGCCCAAAGCAATGGAATTTCGGTATTAAATCAGTAGTTGATAACCGAAAATCGGTTCTGCAAGCAAAACAGCCAAGATAGGAATAAATACAAGAATTTTCTGTTTAAACAGTACAAGCTGGTCTATAAACTCATGCGCAGTCTAACCACATACACATTCTGGACTTGGTGCTCAACAGCTGCAAACATATACTTTAAATCATGCACTGCTAACCTCCGTACTTTCTGTGCTTAGCCAAGTGCTTTGAAGCGTAGGGTGAGGTTGGTACTCTGGCTGGTATTCAGTTTGCACTGGTTCTTTCTTACTTTCTCTCTTTTCCTTCTAAGCAAATACCAACCCGAGCCTGTCCAAACTCAACCTTCCAACTTCCAAAAGCACCTGCTGTGGAAGCATTGTCGCCATCGTGTGTATGTGTTCAATGCCAATGCCAATAACCAGCCCCAAAACACTCAGATGTTTCAGTGCAGGTCGGTGCAACAGAAGTTCCCTCAGTGTCTTTCTTATGTTACCAACCTGTTGTACATCTACAGCTATAAAGTGTATCTTTAGCACGCAACCCAAGGGCACTCTTTCGCAATCACACCTGCCGTCTACTGTGCAAGGATGAAGCAAAGAGCCGGAGAGGCTATGCATACCCTGCTTCCTTTCCACTCTTTGGCAAGAGGTGCTCTCTGTTTTAAGCACAGGAAGCTAAAAAACAAAGTTCTTTGAGTTCTCTGTAAAGCAATGCAGATGTTTGTAGAAAGGCAGTATCCAGTGAGTGGCTGGGAGTGGTGCTGGCCTTGTAGCAAGTGGATTGTATGTGGCACAGATAGTTCCAACCCAGGAAGACAAGAGCAATGGAGAAGCAGAAAGCCTGTGCTGTGCAGCATGTAATACAAAGCGCGCATCTTCACTCGATCTGCCCTTCACTACATCACTTGCACAATCACTAAAACGTGCGATTTAATCACACATCAACTGATCGGTCGTTTAAGGCCTATATATAATATATATCCCGAAACTACATCTGCGAAATGAACAAGACGTCAGCATATAGCACACTATGCACACTAACAATGTTTTGTCTCTGCACAGCCATAGAAGTAAAGTTCAAGCTGGGTAGTGGAAAAGAAAATCTTACATGCACAGTGCCAGAAGGAGCGTTCAGCACAATAGACAGCCACAAAACGAAATGCGGTTCATTATTTGCAAAGAATGGCCAAGCCAGAACTGGCTTAAAAGTAGAAGAAAAGTGCGAAATTCCTCTTTCCTACATCCGCACCCCTGCTGAGTGCAAGCACTTCAATGCCTTCTGGGAGACAGACCTTGCAGCACTTCCAGAAGAGGAAGACAATGCACTGTCGCAGTACCAGATAGACCTTACACAAAGCTTGTTTGACAGCTTTCTTTTGACAGCAAACTATCTGAAGATCCAAGGAGAGCATGCCCAACTCTTTATAACAAACATGGTCCGGTATGGCTTCCTTGGGAAATATGCCAAAGATATCACAGACTACTCACTATGCCAGAACAACAACATCCCCTACAGCACTTTCCAGCCCATACTTTCAACATTCCTCAGGCTGATAGGCTTTGAGTACAGAGCCATTCTACATCCCAGTACAAAGAAGAAGATGCTGCTTATTGAAAAGGATGGCGTGTGGCCCAAGAAAATCAATAACGAGTGCACAGTCCCTTCTCAAACAGCAAGGATTTGGACTGTGCTCTACAGCAAGCTTGGGGCAGCAGCATCCCAAGAGAAGGAAAGAAATGAAGCCGTGCTTGGGTGGCTATTGTCAAGCATAGGAGGGTCCTTCGTGGATATTCAGTACTCCACAAGCTTTTCTTCAGAAGACTTGTATGAGCTCAAAAACACCATCCAGAACCTCACCAAAGAGAACGAAAAAGGCAAATTTGTGTGCGTGAAAGGAGTAATGCTTGATATTGACTGGAGGCACCACCCCTCTCTCTTTCCAGCTCTCCAGCTTGTCCCAGACCTCTTTCGCCTTGAACTCTCGATTGATTGTGATTACATCTTCAATGTAGAAATATCTTCTCTTTTCACCACCATCTGTTTGTGCAAGTCTCTAAAGGTACTGAAAATAAGAGGAGTATTTCTAGAAAATGTAGTAATCAGGAGGTTGTTGAAAAGTCTTCCAATCATCGAGCAGTTAAGTCTGTCCTGCAAGATCCTAGAAGACAGAACCATATGTGATTTAAAGAAGTGCGCTCGCTTAGAAAACCTGGAGCTGGTTGGAATATACCAGCCAAGCGCTGTAGTGAAGACGCTAATCACCGCCCTTTCGTTTCTCAAAATACTAGCCATCGAGTGCCATATTCTAGGCCCTGCAGCTGCAGAGAGCTTCCAGGCATGCACCCAGCTAGAAAGGCTAGAAATACGTGGAGAACTCCAGCCAAGTGCTGTGGTACAAGCATTAGTCATTCATCTTTCGCCTCTCAAAAGGGTAAGAATCAACTGCGATGTTCTAGAGCCTGCAGCTGCAGAGAGCTTCAAAGTGTGCAAACATCTAGAAAGCCTAGAAATACGTGGAGAACTCCAGACAAGTCCCTTGGTGCAAGAGCTAATCAGACATCTTTCGTCGCTCAGGGAGCTATGGATCATGTGCGATGTTCTAGAGCCTGATGCAGCAGAAACCTTCCAGGCATGCACTCAGCTAGAAAAGCTGGGTGTGTTTGGAAAAGGAAACATATCTTTTCTTGTCAAGCTTCTAGAAGCTCTTCCATCTCTTCAAGATCTGAGAATTGAAGTAGACACTGCACACCCTTCTCTTGCCATTGCTCTCTGGAAATGCCACAAGCTGTGTTCTCTGGAGTTGGCAGTAAGGCGGTATTATCCAGGCTTTCTAGAATACTATATGTCGGCTCCTCTTCCCAGCCTAATATTTTTAGAAGTATACAATTATGATAGAAACAATAACTATAGCGAACAAGACAAAAGCGCAGTAGAGAAAGCATCTGCAATGATTAGTATTCGGGCTATTCATTATTCGGGTTCCAAACAAACCTATCCTGCTTAGAAGCTGCAGATCCTGGGGCTGTTAGTATTTATGTTTGTGATAGAGATGGCCTGCCTATCAATTCCAGATGTTTCCCGAACACTTAGAATAAAAACATTAATTGGTTATTACTTCTTGCCATGTTAAAGTTTTAATCTTTTATTCAGAATGCGATATCTTATATAGTTTCGGCTAAGAGTTGAATCTCCTAATAAGAAAACCTTTTCTTGGGTTAAATATTTAAATATCTATAAATAAATACATTCTGTCGTGTCCCCAAGGGAGCAACTAACCGTGGGCGCGATACTACTCTAGGAGCGCCCGCCCAACATCAGTTATTAGTTATTAGTTGTGCTCCTAAGCCAGTTCTGTGCTGGTTCTTTATTCCTCATTGGAGAGGCGTCTCGCTACGCGGTATCCCGTTTTCATGATCAGGTTTCCTGATAGTCTTTCCCATATACTATATACTATATACTTTCGGAGTACAACGTATTGGTATTCGGATTTAGATGAAATATTCCTGATGAGGAGTGATCTCGTGTTGGAAATGTGCTGGTGGAATCTTGTAGATTTGAAATGCAGACAGTTTTCGGAAAGGACTGCAAGATAAAATGCTCAGAGGAGCACACGAGGCATTCCTTTACATATTCCTTTTCTTAGGCTTATCCAATACTATGTAGACACAACGACATTTACACTAACCTCTAGTAGAGAAAAAAAACAAATAAAACAAGCATCCGTGGAGAGTGAAGTGTAGGATGCACAGTGCACATTGTATAATGCAGACTAGATCAATATGAGCACAGAAGTGTCCCAAGAAGGCGTTTATTAAGCAAGCATAGTGTCTCCTTTATACACCCACAGTGCTCTTTGTAGAGACCACCTGAGCAGTGCACAGAGAAAGGACACAAAGCATTGCATGCCATGCACTCAGCACTATGACTAGTGCTTTATCTCGACAGCACATCCGAAGTTTTTCATGGCAGCTTCTTTACTGTGTTTATCTTCTGCACTAAAGTTACTTTTTCTGTAAAAAGGACCAGAGTTTCTCCAAATACATAAAGATTTTAGCGTAGTCATCAGAGGAGAAGGCTGCAGCAGAGAGGAAAGAAAGCCTGGGATGTATTGTCCCCTCAGCTTTAGCGCGTGCATTCTAGTACACTTAGAGAGCGCATGTGCAAGCTTGCTATCCAGTTCGTAGACTCCAACAGAAAGACATTCAAGGGTGGGAAGCATTTCTAGCAGGTACTCTGCAGTCTTTGTTGGCAGAAGACCATTAATAATTTCCAGAGATCGAAGATGGTGCAGCTTAGAAAGAGCATCTATCAGAGGAATGACAACATTTTTAGCTGGTATTTGCACGTCTTTGAGGTTGGGAAAGAGTCCCATAAACTTCTCTATGCTATCATATGAATAGTTATATGTGTTTGGCAGTTTCAGAGTTTTTAGGGCAGGAAAAACTGGCATTGATTCTTTCTCTTCCTTCTGACCCAATACTAACGTGTCCAAAGTCAAAAACTCAACTTCCAGAAGAACCAGCTGTGGAAGCATTACTGCAACCGTTCGTATGTGGTCAATATCAATACCAACCTCAAAAATACTCAGCTGTTCCAGTGCAGGGCAGTGCGGCAGCAGAGCCTTCAGTGTCTGATTTATATCATAAGCCTGGCATAGACCAGCGCCCATAAAGTGTATCTTTAGCACAGTAATCCAGGAGCACAGGTTTATAATCTCTGCAGCTGCCTTGTACTGTGCAAGGCCAAAGTGAAGAGCGAGAGAGTCTATATGGATTATGCGGCTTTTCCACACCTTGGCAAAAGCTACTATCTGTCGTTCAAACACCGCACTGCTCATGCCCGCTTCTCTTAAATCACAAGTGATTCCAACACACTGAATGTTTACGTGGTACAGAAGCCATCTGAGGACAGCCAGCACGTCTGCTGTACCTCTGCTCTCCAGAACGTTCAAACTGCGCTGCATCTTCATTCGCTCAGCGCCTCTGCATCTGTCAATAGTCATGTATATGCTTCTATCTGTGTATTCAGACAAGGGTTTATCAGATGTTTTTCTATTTTTCAGAACAATAGTTTTCTTGTCTTCTAGCCGGTTTAAGTCTGTTATCTCTAGAGACAGCGTATCCACAAAAAACATCAGCATTCTCCAGAATACACTGTGTCCCCGCCACTGCTCCGAAGCCGTGCACAGTTCCACAATCTCACTAGAGTGTGCGCTTGTCAGGCCTCTCTGAGCCAGATCTTTGGCAAACTCTGCTATGTCTGGTGGCAAACGGATCCAAACCTTTGTATCATCCCTAAAGCACCTGTTAAAATCTTCTATTGCTATTCGCACCTCTGTCTCATCCATCAGAGAAGTATTGGCCTCGGCTGCCGTTGATGTTGCTGTTGTGTTTGTCTTCTGTCTTTTCTCCGCCTTCTGTTCTCCATCTTCCTTCTCCGCTTCTTCATGTATTCTCTTTGCATCACTGCTACTACATGCGTGTGTAGGTGTATCCGAATTGGTGGATATGGCCGCACCCAAATGAGAAGAGCTTTCTCTTGCACCCGTGTTGCATGACAAGTCCAGAGGCTTGCAATCGCTCTGCATGCTTGGCAGCTCGTTGTGGGCACTGGCACTGCTTCCATGGTACACGTTGTACTGAGGATCTAAGTTAGAAATAAGAGAGGTGTATGAATATGAATATGGGGATGGGCATAAGTAAGAAGGAATTGTGCAATCTGAGCTTGCTATGTTTGCCTCTCCCTCTTCCATATCGCAGTCACTGGAACTGCCCGTGCACACAAGCACAAAGCACGCCAAAAGAATCATCCAACCGTAGTATAGAACCCTAGACATCAAATGATATAGCTGACAAACTAAAAAATAAAAGTTTTTAGCGTGCTGCACTATTGCAAAGAGTGTGCTTTTTGCACTGGCTTTCTGCCCCAGCACTGCCCAACTAGGCAGGACCCCAAGGCGGCACTTGGACGGTGCAAGACCAAACCAGGTTCAAGACAAAAGATCAATCGCCCCCTATCTCTAAATATGTATAGGCAGCCTACAGGGCACTACCGACCCTACACCCTATACCTGTGTGTCCTTTGGGATGCCATAAATATTTATTGGTTCAGTAGAAATAAAAAGAAACTGTGCAGACACTTTACCTATTTTTCCTCTCTAACACGCGCCATTGTAAACTTGAATATTGATTATCTTGGGTTTGCCTATATCTATTATCTATATCTATGCGCTTTTTTGGGTATTCTTTGATAGCACTCCTCCGTCTACTCTAACCAATGAAACATGGTTGTTTTTCTATTGGTGTTTTATGTTTTGATCCTATTGGGCATTCCAGCTAAAATCTAATCACTATGTGTTATATCCTCTATATAGCTAGCAAGAAAACGGCTTTATAACAGCTTAAGAAAACAAACCGCTTTTTGTGTGCCAATATCAGCCCGAACCCGAAATATATACTTTGGATACTGTCTGGTAATATTTCATATCTCCACTTTGGAAATTTTTCATCCCTACCCCTTTATGTCTTTATATGGAAAATCTTTTTTATGTTTGAATCAGATGAAAAAGATCGCAGAAATCCTCATGCTCATTGGCTTTGCAGTTGTTTGCGCCTCTCAGGTTGAGATAGAACTCGCGCTAAAAAACAGCAATGGCACCATAAGAGTCATAGTTCCTGAAGGGGCCTTCCAAATGATAGATAATCAGAAAATTCTAGCTTCATTAAACACAAAAAATGGCATCTCTATTTCAGAGGAAAAGCCGGCAGAAAAATACATTCCAGTTGCACAGTGCGAGTTTGAGAGCAAGTCAGAGTATGAGCAGTTTAGGAAGCTATGGGACATTGACTCTTCCGCGCTCTCCACCAAAGACAGCACACCAGCCCAGGAACAGACATCCCACACAGCAGACCTGTCAAAAGATCTGTTTGAGAAATATTTTCTCACTGCCAACTATCTGGACATCCAGGGAGACTACGCCAAGCGCTTTTTCAAGAACATGGTCAAGTACGGCCTGTTTGGGAAGCACTCTGCAGACATTATGGCCTCCAGGGTCTTTTCAACACATTATTTATTTTATGACACCTTCTGGAATCTTCTCTATGCTTTTCTTGACGAGACGGGCTTCAACTACAGAGACGCCTATCCCAGTGCAGGACAGACTATGTTGCTTATTGAAAGCACTAATGTACGACCCAAGAAAATCAACAAAGAGTACACAGGGCCGCCTCAAGCAACAACAATGCGGACAGTACTCCACAGCAGACTTGGGCCAGCAGGATCTCCAGAGAAGGAAAGAAACGAGACAGTGCTTGCGTGGCTGCTGCTGAACATCGGAGGCTCCTCCGTGGACATTCAGTACTCCACAGACATTACTTCAGAAGGCAGCTCTGATCTCAGCCAAACCATCAAACAGTTCACTAAGGAGAAAAAGAAAGATGTAGGCATGCATGTGGAAGGACTGACACTCAAGGTCGATTGCATAAAAGGCTCTTTCTCTCTGCTTCCAGCTCTCCAGCTTGTTCCAGACCTTTCTCGCCTCGAACTTTTTATCACTTCTTCTTGCATCATTCCAAATGCATCACTATCTTCTCTTTTCAGCAGCATCAGTTTGTGCAGATCTCTAAAGACACTGAAAACAACAGGACAGATTCTAGAAAGTGTAGTAGTCAGCAGCTTGGCGGAAAACCTTCCCGACATTGAGGAGCTGAGTATTCGGTGCAAGCCTCTAGAAGACACAGCCATAGACAGTTTAAAGAAGTGTCCCCAGCTAGGAAAGCTAAAGATAGAAGGAGAGCGCCAACCAAGCGCTGTAGTTCAAGCACTAGTCAAGAATCTTCCGTATCTCAGAGAGCTAAGCATCGAATGCACGTCTCTAGACACCGCAGCTGCAGAAAGCTTCAAAAAATGTACCCGCCTAGAAAGCCTAGAGCTAAATGGAGAACTCCAGCCAAACACAGCAGTGCAAGCGCTACTCGCCCTCCTTCCGTCCCTCAAAGAGCTAAGCATCGTGTACAATGTTCTAGCACCTGCAGATGCAGAGTACTTCAAGACATGCACCCGCCTAGAAAATCTGGGTATACTTGGAGAAGGAAACGCTTCTTCTCTTATCAAGCTTCTAGAGGTTCTTCCGTCCCTCCAGGAGCTGATAATTAAAATAGACACAGCAGACTTTGCTCTTGCAGACGCTCTTCGGAAATGTTCTACCCTCCGCTCACTGACGTTGACAGTAGATCAGTACACTCCAGGGTTTCTAGCACGCTATTTGCAGACACCTCTTCCCAAGATGAAGTCTCTAGAACTTTGGAAGTTTGATAGCAACACCAACAGAAGTGAAGAAGACAACAGGGCTGTAAAGGAAGCGCGTGCAAAGGAAATGTCCATCTATTTGAAGGATTTCTAGCACCCACAATCTACTTAGACAACTTGTTTTTAAAACACAGTTGGTGTTTGTGTTTATACCAGGCGCAGCCTCTTTATCAGTTAGTAGATCCTTGTTCAGCAATTACAACCTCATTTTAGGTGTACTCTACTAACACTACCCTTTAGTAAAGAAAAAAAACAAATAAAATAAGCATCAAGACAAAGAGGCAGAAGAGGGTGTAGGCTGGAGGGCATAAGCCAAGCTGAGCTAATAAACATCCAAGTTTGGTTTATGGTATCTTTGAAGGACAGAAAACAAATGGTAGCATCTTTATTTGTGCCGCTGACTTTATAAACAAACACTGTGTTTGATTATGGCGGGCGTCAATGGATACTTTAATGGCAAATATGTGTCTAAACGGGAAAGAACCATAATTTTTCTTGTCAGCGCTGTGACAGTTCTATACAGTTTGGCTAGCTACATTGTGTATTTTACGGAAGCAAACCATCTAACAATCAATTCTCCCATTGTAGACGTAAACAAATGTCTCTTTATATCGTATATGACGTCTGTGGTTTTCAACGCCCTTATTCTTATTGAAGGGTTCCTGGGCAGAAACATCATCCAGATCATGCTTACTACCATTGTTAATCTTATTCTTTTTTTAAGCGCAGGCGTTTCCACTCTGCTGTACGATGTAGGAGATTTTTCAAGATACATTTACTTTGGCTTGGTTGTTGGAGTTAGCGTCTTCTATATCTACATTCTGTTTCTGGGGTTTACGTTGCGGAAGGAGTTTGGATGGTTCTACTATAAGTCCTATGGAGCAGACCTAGACACAAACATGGTGTGCAGTGTTCGAAAAACACTAAGTGTTCTTGTCCGTCTGAGCCATGAAGCGATTATGTCCTTTTGGCTATTTAATTCAACTTTTGAGAATTCCACTATAGTAGCCTTTGGCTTGGTTATATACTATGTCACAATTGTTATATATATCATAGAAAGCCGATATGAAAACTATCTACTACGAATTATCAACATTATTCTATGCAGTCTTATTGTGGTATACCGAATTCAATCTATTGTTCGCTTTCAGATCGATTTGAAACCTGTTTTCGGGGAGGGTGGCATGGCTGACTTTCGTGTTCCTATTATTGTCCAGTTGAGTCTTAAAGCGACTCTAATGTTCTTATATGCATGTTTTCTTACTATAGACATGTTTTCTTTTGGAAAAGGCTTCCACGGATTCTATACACAGCGCCAAAGACAAAGGGCATGCTTAGACTAGTGTTGGTGCTGGTATTCGGCTTAGTGTTTAGTTCGAAAAAAGCTGGTGTGTACGGATTAGAGAATGCTTAAGGTGGGCGCTTGCAAGAAACTTGGAAGAAGCCTAGTGCATTTATTGCATACCTACTAAGACTGAATGAGTCTAAGACAGCATAATAGAGACGTGATGGAAACGCATGCCAATGTTGAGACAACCAAAGGCAGAGTGCATTCGATCCCTATAATATAAAGCATATGCATATGAGTATTTTGAATTACAATTGCGGTGCTACTAGTTCTATAGAGGCTAGAACACATATTGAAGCTGGTTTGGTGTAATGTCTTTTGGGATAGGCATGCACCAGATCAGAGTGGTGCAATCACATGGCATTATTTGAAGCAAACAAAAGCAAGATCAAAATAACGTCAACACAAGTATATAAGCAAGGCAGATTAAATAAATATTCAAGTTTACAATTAAAATGGCGCGCGTAGCGACCTAAACAAGGTACAGATCCTAAGATTCGTAATTAGCAAGATCTAGCAATTTCTAAAAGCATTGGTGTCTTAGTGTTGAGGTTGTACTGCTAGTACTTCGATAATACTACTGCCCGTACTTCTATTGGTAGTATTAAGAGCAGCAATATGGCAACCATTTTGGATGCTGATCGGCATTTGTACAGTAAATGTTTTTAAAGCATGGAATACACAGTACCTGTTTTCCTCTCTATCTATAGCCATAGTTGTTCTTAGATATTTATCGAAGTTCTAAAAATTATATACTTTTGCAGAGATCATATTGATCTCTTCCTTGTTGACACAAACTCATGACATGTGATCGCATCAGCTGGCATGCTGTGTAACCAAGCAAAAGAAATTGCATCCAATAAATTGAAATATTGAAATATTGAAATATGTGTTTCTGTCTGCTACAGACTCTGAATACAACAAGAACTATACAGCCAAGCAGAGGGAATAAGAAAACAATGCGAGACATGCGTAAAAAACAACAGGAAGAACGCAGATTCCACAAGCAATAAACTACAATCAAAGTATAGATATTACAGATATAAATGCTTTTGTTTTTTTTCTTATATTCTTGTATGAGAGATATTAAAACTAGCTACATAGTAGTTGCTCTGATAACTAGCATTGCAATAGGTGCTGCCTTGATATACCACATAGGTTCGTCTAAAAACGAAACAACAGATAGTGTAGACGCTTCTGAAATTCCAAGCGTGGAGACGGAAGAAGCTTCTTCTTCGCAATCCTTGCAGCTTTTGCCAGGAGTGTGTTTTGAAGAAGTAAAAGACTTGTTGCTATCTAATACCCCTAGCCTAGCTGAAAAAGACAAGCTATTTGAACTACCCGGAGCGTCCAGTCCAGTTGTGCAGCCAAAGTCAGCTGGCATAGTTGGATTGGCTGAGCTAACGAATTTGTTCAGTTTAGTAGCTGAGCCAAATAGCTTTGTTTCTGAGAGTCCATATCCAGAAACACACCCGGAACAGCTTTCAGACTTTCCATCTTCCTCATCTTTAAAAGACTTTTGCACCCCCACAAGCGCTGTATTCGAGAGAAAGGACGAGTCTCCCGTGTGCAGCATGCCCAATACAGAGCTGTCTTCTTAATCTTTATCTAAGCCCATAGAAGAAGAAAGAGCGGCTCCTCAGACTCTTTCTGAATGGATTAGCGATACAGTCGCTTCGTCTCTAAAATACGATGGCCTAAGCCCTGCAGTATTAAGCATTCTTGCAGAGAGAATAATAGCAAAAAACTTTGCTGGCGCCCACTTCTGGAAGACTCTAGAGGCAGGGACAATTCCTGCGGGCACTGAGCACTCCCAGGTGTTCTGGAGCATGCTTCTTGTTTTGGCTGAAAGGACAAACATGCGTTGGGGTGTATGCGAACAACAGGGACAGGAAAAAGAGCTATTGCTGTACACCAAGAAAGAGTTTTGCCGTGTAGCATGTCTCTGCAACCCCAAACACTTAAAAGACGCGAGTGTCTTTCAAAAGAATCCTGGCATAAAAAAAGCTTTTCTTGTGTCGTCAATATCTGCTGAAAGCAACCGCATGAAGCATGCAGGAGTGTTTCTTGGGTGGCTTCTGGTTCATCTAGGCATGGACTCTCTTTATATAAGGTACTTGATCTCTCTAAACTATTCTAGCTCTTTTTCTGCTTTCAACCAGATTGTGCTAGACGTTTCTCAAAGCCATGGTGGCAGGCATGTCTGTGTGAAAGGTCTAAACATCAAACCCTTTCTAGCAACACTCCTGGATGACAGACATTTGCAAACACTATGCCCTACGCTTGAGGAGCTTAGACTGTGTCAGAACAGCTATACAGACAAGGATCTTGATTCAGTAACGTTGTTTATATCCCGCTGCAGCAGGCTTAAAAAGGTTGCTCTGGTAGGCTATATATTGAATAGCACAAAGTTAAAAAAGATTCTGGAAAAGCTTTCTTGTCTGGAAAATCTGTCCATTATCGTTACTCGTGATTGCACCATCAAAGACGTAACACAAACCCCCTTGCTCTTTTATGGCCTTAGAAGTCTAGATTTGTCCTTATCCGAAATTCAAGCTAAAGGTAGTAATGGCATGTTTTCCGATTTCTTAAAGAGCATACCCAACATAGAAGAACTTTCTCTTTCAAACTTCTATATAAATACAAAAGAAGCTGAAGAGTTTGTAAATCTTCGTGCTCTTAGAAAGCTGACGCTCTCGAATGTGTTTGTAAACAATCTAGTTACACAAGAGCTTCTAAAAGCTTTGCCAAAGATTGAAGATCTTGCAATCAAAATAGAAGACTTCTTGGCTTCAACAGCCGAATCTTTTAAAAACTGCTGCAATCTTCAGAACCTTCAGATTAGAGGAACCAAAATCAAGAGAAAAGACGGCATAAAGCTGCTCAAAAACCTTTCCTATACTAAGATCAAAAGCCTGGATTTGGAAATAGACGATTTCGACTCGAAAGTTGCAGATGGATTTAAGAATTGTACGAATCTCAGGGAGCTAAGAATGAACCATACAGTTATAACAGGCTCTATTCTTGATAAACTGTTAGAATTCCTGCCCAAAATAGAAGAGCTAACTATTAAATTGGAAGATCTTGGCAACGATAAAAACAAAAGATATTTTAAAAACAGTAAAAGCCTAAAAAGGCTTACTCTTATCTCGTCTTTTTATGAAAACATAGCTGTTATCGAAGCCTTTTTTCAAAATCTCCCTAAACTAGACATTCTGACCATCGAGACAAATATCTTTGACTTACATATGGCATCTTTGGTGAAAAGTATTAAACCACAGCCTTCTAATCTTGTCATCAAGTGGAAGACGATAAACCAAAACTCTTGGGATATTCTTTTCCAGGCCCTCTTGAAAAACAGTGTTGAGTATTTTGAACTTAGGAGGTCTACAAACAACAGAAGAAACAGCGACGCTTCATACAGCGATGATGATAAAAAACCCATAGACTTCGTAGAAAACCGCGGAGTGATGGTCAAGTTATTTGAGCCAACGGGGCAGAAGCCAAGCTAGCATTGGATGGCAGTCCAGAGTGTGCGTGTTCTACACTATCAATGATAGCATTAGTGTCTGTGCCTGTCTCAGAGTGCATTGAAAGATTGGATGTGCAATAGCTCCTTTATGCCTACGCCTACACACATAATTGCACTCAAGAGCAACACACAAAAAGGCTATTGCAGTGACCAAGACAGCTGAAGGTTGTTCTGCTCTGTTTCTTGTGGTTGATTATTTGCACAACTTGGGCTGTGTTTAGAGATGCAGAGATGCAGAGATGCAGGTTGGTTAGTATGTGTGGCACTTAGTTATTAGCGCTAGTTTAGTTTGCATGTGTATTACCCCTCGAAAGAATCTGCAACTACAGATACCCACTCTATTCGGTATTTGGGTATAACATTATCGTGTCCTCTTCTCAGCACCCTACGGCTCCCCCAAAAACTTTCTATAATTTCTAATTTGCAGATGTTATCAGTTTATCGTCTTCCGAGGTCACTCCAAATAGGGAATACTACATTGCGCTCTGGACATCAAAAGGGCCTATTCAACAAGCATAAGTACAACCACACATTCGGGTATGGGGAAGAACAAAGAGCAGACATTCACTGAAATATGTCTCTGACTTCGGGGATGCCTCATTACTAGTTAATAAAAAGAACCCTCAACAAAGTTTTTTCGGTTTGTCCATACTTATTATCGCTAGCAGCTTCAATCCTGGCAACAAACCTCACAGACCACTCTCGGTGCAAAGAGAGAGACCTAGCCTACGACACTTTCGAGACCATGCTTTCGGTTTTTCTTAGCCAGGCAGGCTTTGACTCCAGAACTATTATGCACCCCAGTAAAAAGGAAAAAGCGCTGCTTATTGAAGAGGCAAATGGACAGGGCAAGCAAATCGAAGATGAATATGCATGGCCGTCTCAAACAGCAAGGAGCCGAATTGTGCTCTACAGCAAGCTTGGCCCAGCACTGTCTCCAGAGAAGGAAAGAAACGAAGTAGTGCTTGCGTGGCTGCTGTCAAACATGGGAGGCTCCTCCGTGGACATCCAGTACACCATCACAGTTTTTTCTAATAACACCACAGCCCTCAACCAAGCCATCAAACAGTTCACCCAAGAGAACGAGAAAGGCGGGTGTGTGGGCGTGGAAGGACTAACACTAATGGTCGATTGGAGAAATAATACTTCTCTGGGCCTAGCCCTTCAGCTTGTTCCAGGTCTCTCTCGCCTTAAGCTTTCCATTGCCCCGTTTTACAGCACTATCACCCTAGAATCAACTTCTCTCATCAGCGCCATTATTTTGTGCAAGTCTCTAAAGGCGCTGAAAATAACATGGGCGTTTCTAAACACTGAAGAAGTCAGCAGGATAGTGGAAAGCCTTCCAAACATCGAGCAGTTAAGTTTGACCTGCGATATCATAGACCCTCCAGTCGCAGAGAGTGACCAGGCATGCACACAGTTAGAAATTCTGAAGATGTATGGAATGCCATAAAAAAGCGCCACAGCACAAGTGCTGGTCACCCATCTTCCGTCTCTCAGGGAGCTAATAATTGGAATAAACAGGGCAGACTTTTCTCTCGCAGCCGCCCTGCAAAACTGCTCCAACATGCGCACTCTGAAGTTGACAGAGGGCCAGTACACACGAAGCTTTCTAGCACAGCATCCACAGAGCCTTTTTCCCATCCAGACATCTCTAAACCTGTACAAGCTGGATAAAAACCACAGGTACAGCGAAGAAGACAAGAGAGCAGTAAAGAAAGCGCAGGAACTAGAAATGAGCATTTCGGCATATCCTTTCTAGCCCGAGAACCCCATCTCCGAGCCAGACATGTATGCATGAACATCCCTCTCTAGCAGTTGGCAGTTCATGTCAGCACATGTAATACTAAAAACATTTACAGAATATCCAGTACTCTACCAATAATATCAACACCACCAGGAATATATCCAAAGTAGTGTGTAAAGAAAAAAAACAAATAAAACAAGCATCCGTGAAAGTGAAGTGTAGGATGCACAGTGCACAGTGAAGAACAGATCAATATGGGCACAGAAGTGTCCCAAGAAGGCGTTTATTGGAGGGTGCAAGCAGTACCTTGCATCGGTACATTACCCATTCAGAGCAGAGACGCCTTTGCACTCCCAAGCCTATGTATATGTATATGTATATGCGTATGTGTATGTATGAATATGTCAAAAACATTTGCATTTTATTTCAGCTTCAGCGGGGAATAGTGTTATGTTGTTCCCAGTCTTAGAAAAGAATATGTTCCGCACAGGGCGAGTCTGCACTAGAAAGTAAGAGTGCCTGGGTCGAATACTACCACTGACCAATGCCAATGGCAATGAGACATTAAAAGCCTGCAGTAACCGAGATGCAAGTGCACAAAACCCCACCCCAAACAGATGGCACGGTTACGGTTACGGTTCCTGCAAAGAGGAAACAAAGCAGGTGCAGGTATATATGCAAAATCTTTTTTATTTTTAAATCCCATGAAAAAACCTGGAGTGATCATCCTCACATTTATTACCTTTGTAACTATTTGCATTTGTCAGATTGAAGTAGACCTCACGCTAAAAAACAATAGAAACATAAGAGTCACAGTCCCCAAAGACGCCTTCCAAACGATACACCAGCAAGGAATACTCGATTCATCAGACATAGAAGACAGCAATAGTTCTTCTCCTAAGAATACAACGGCAGAAGAGAAAGATCAACCTATACCGTATCCATGCGAGTTTGAGAGCGAGACAGAGTATGAGCAGTTCAGACAGCTGTGGGACATCGACTCCCCTGTGCCCCCCGCTGAATGCAACCCACTATCCCAGGAGCAGGCATCCCACACAGCAGATCTGTTTGAGAAGTGTCTGCTCACAGCCAACTATCTGAACATCCAAGGGGAGTATGCCAAGCGCTTTTTCAAGAACATGGTCAACTACGGTCTGCTTGGCACACACTCAGCAGACATCATGTCCTCCAAGGTATTTTCCACATACAATATGTCCCGCGACACCTTCTGGGATCTCCTCCAAGCCTTCCTCCGGCAAATAGACTTCGCGTACAGAATGATTATCTGTCCCAGTGCAGGGCCGACCGTGCTGAGTATTGAAAAAATTAACGCACAGTTCAAGCAAATCGACAAAGAGTACACAGGGCTGTCCCAAACAGTAAGGATTCACACAGTGCTCTACAGCAGACTTGGGCCCGCACTGTCTCCAGAGAAAGAAAGAAACGAAGAAGTGTTTGCGTGGCTGTTGCTGAACATCGGAGGGTCCTCCGTGGAGATTTGGTATACCATCAAAGATTTCTCTGATGACATTACAGATCTCAGCCAAACCATCAAACAGTTCACCAAAGAGAACAAGCAAGGAGGATGTGTGTATGTGGAAGGACTGAAACTTAATATCTGCGGCAGAAAGCATTCTTTCTCTTTGCATTCAGCTCTCCAGCACATTCCAGGCCTTTCACGCCTTGGACTTTTCAACACATCTGCAGACAGATCCAACACAGCACCATCTTCTCTCATCAGCATCATCACGCTGTGCCAGTCTCTAAAGACACTAAAAATAGCAGGGAAGCGTCTAGAAAATGCAGAAGTCAGCAGCCTAGCAGAAAGTCTTCCAAACATTGAGAAATTGAGTATATGCTGCAACCGCCTAGAAGGCACGGGCATAGACAGTTTGAAGAAGTGTGTGCAGCTAGAAAAGCTAGAGATATGGGGAAAAGAACAGCCAAGCACCGCAGTGCAAGCGCTAGACACTCATCTTCCGTCTCTCAGAGAGCTATACATCTGGTGCAAATCTCTAGACCCTGCCGCCGCAGAGGCCTTCAAGACATGCCCAAAGCTAGAAAAGCTGAAGATAAATGGATGCGGCTTCTCTTACCAGTCAAGCGCTGTACTCCAAACAATACTCATACACCTTCCGTCTCTCAAAGAACTGAGCATCAGGTGCAATGCTCTAACCCCTGCCGCCGCAGAGGCCTTCCAGGCATGCACCCAGCTAGAAAAGCTAGAGATAAATGGATGCGGCTTCTCTTACCAGCCAAACACTGTAGTGCAAGCACTACTCACGCACCTTTCGTCTCTCAAGCATCTGAAAGTTGGAATATACATCGCAGATTTTGCTCTCGCAGACGCCCTGCGGAACTGTCCCAATCTGCGGTCTCTGGAGTTGAAAGTATATCAGTACATGCCAGGCTTTCTGGCACGGTACCTGGAGGCCCCTCTTCCCAGGCTGCCAGTTCTAAGCCTGTACAATCATGATGAAAACCACACATACAGTGAAGAAGACAAACGAGCAGTAAAGAAAGCACGTGCAAAGAGGATATGCATTTTGGCATTATAGCTCTAGTCCGAACAACCAAACGCTGAACCAGGAAAGTATCCCACACAGCAGGCACACATTCCATGTCCAGCACACGGAATAATAAAACATTTTACAGCATATACACCAAGTCTACTAACTCTATCAACATCACTCGAAATATATCCAGAGCAGTGTGTAAAGAAAAAAAACAAATAAAACAAGCATCTGTGCACAGTACAAATAGACAGTAACTGGAGAGTAAGTAGAGAACAAAGTAGAAGAAAGACAAGGGGAGATAAAGAGAAGACGTTTATTGGAAGAACAAACATTGCGCTCTTAGAGTTCTTGACAAACACAGGTATATATGTGTCGTAGCTCCTCGAGAGCACTCCATGGGCTTCTGCAAGAAAACTTTCTGCAAAGTTTCAATCGACAGATCCCATCACTGAATCTCACTACGAAATCATTCCAAATAAGGCAATAACTCATCTAATCTTGGATATAACAAGTCCGACCTCAAAGGTATAAATACTAACCCATATACCAAAATATGGGGGAAAATCTCAAGCAGTCAACTGATGGACCTAAGCCTTCCAGATTAGAGATACCCCGTTGCTAGTCAATAAAAGAATCAACCGAGAGAACTTCGAACAATTCGCCAACAATATATTCTCTGTTAGAATACTACAGAACACATTTCCGTGTGCCACCAATGGGATACAACAATATGCATGGAGAAGCTACAGCATCAACCCCACTATATTATCTCGACAGCACATCCGAAGTTCTTCATAGCAGCTTTTTTACTACTTATATCTTCTGCACTAAACTTGTCTTTTCTGTAAGAAGAACCAGAGTGTCTATAAACACATAAAACTTTTAGGGTATTCAACAGAGGAGAAGGCAGTAGCAGAGAAGCAAGGAACCCCGATATGTAATATCCTCTCAGGTTTAGCGTGTGCATGCCAGCATATTTAGAGAGAATGTGTACAAGCTTGCTGTCTAGATCTTTGACTCCAACAGAAAAGCGTTCAAGAGTGGGAAGCTTGTCTAGCAGGTACTCTGCAGTCTCTATTTGCAAAAAGTTGTTAATAATTTCCAGAGATCGAAGATGGTGCAGCTTAGAAAGAGCATCTATCAGAGGAATGACAACATTTTTAGCTGATATTTGCACGTCTTTGAGGTTGGGGAAAAGACTCGCAAACTTCTCTATTCCAGAATATAAATAGTAGTTATATAATTCAGATATTTTCAGAGTTTTCAAGCCAGAAAACGCTGGTATTGATTCTTTCTCTTCCTTTTGTCCCAGCTCAAGCTTTTTCAAATTGAAAAACTCAAGTTCCAGAAACACCAGCTGTGGAAGCATTGCTGTAATTGTTCGTATGTGCTCAACACCAACACGAACTCCAAAAACACTCAGCTGTTCCAGTGCAGGACAGTGCGGCAGCAGAGCCTTCAGCGCCTGGTTAGTATCACCAGTCTCCCGCGAATCAGTGGCTATAAAGTGCATCTTTAGCACAGTAACCCAAGAGCACAGGTTTATAATCTCTGCAGCTTCCCTGTACTGTGCAAGGTTGAAGTGAAGAGCCAGAGAGTCTATGCGCACTCTGGTTCCTCTCCACTCTTTGGAGAGAGCCTCCACCTGTCTTCCAAGCACTGCATTGGACATGCCCGCTTCTCTTAAATCACAGGCGATTCCAACACACCGAATGTTTACGTGGTGCAGAAGCCATCTGAACACACCCAGCACGTCTGCTGTACCTCTGCTCTCCAGAACATTCAAGCTGCACTGCATCTCCATTTGCTCAGCGCCTCGGCATTTGGCAATAACATAGCGTATGCTTCTATCTGTGCATTCAGACAAGGGTTTGTCTCGTATTTTTCTATCTCTCAGAATAACAGTTTTTTTGTCTTCTAACCGGTTTAAGGCTGCCACCTCTAGAGACAGCGTGTCTATAAAAATTACCAGCATTCTCCAGAACACATCATTCCCTAGCCACTGGTTCGAAGCCATGCACAGCTCCACAATCTCTCTAGAGTGCGCGCTTGTTAGACCTTTCTGCGCCAGATCTTTGGCAAACTCTAGAATGCCTTGTAGCATATAACCTGAATACTTTGTATCTTTCCCAAAATACCTGTTAAACTCTTCTACCGCGATGCGCACATCTGTCTCATCCATCAGAGCAGTATTGGTCTCTGTGGCTGTTGCTGTTGTATTTGTCTTCTGTCTTTTACGCCTCCTCTGTTCTCTATCCTTCTTCTCCACTCTATCACATGCTCTCTTGGCACTGCCAGCAGGAGACTGTACTTGTACAGAAGAGATGGCAGTGGTAGTATTACTACTAGTGCTAGTACCAGGAAGAAAAAGAGAAAGAGAAGCAGAAGAGTCTTCATTGACGCCCAGAGTATTCACAGGGTTTGAAGGGCCAGGTACGTCTAGAGAACAAGAATTTTGCAGAGTCTGTTCCTCTTGCAGCACGCTCTGCCGGGCACTGCTAGCATCATTCTGTACGTTATCTCTAACCCGCAAATCAAGAATGTCAGAATAGTCAGAATAGAAGTTGTCTGTGTTTATATCTGCACACAGCATATCAATCTCGTCTGTTAGTTCAAAATCAAGGGTCTCAAAGCCAGTACTGTGCACAAGCAGCGTGCACTTCAAAAGAACTATCCAGGCACAGTATAATGTTCTAATCATGACAAAAGACTTAAAAATAAAAATGTATAGTGTGCAATATATAAAAATGATCGTGAATAAAAATAACATTTGTAGCTGTTCTTTTGCTTGGTTTTACACAATATGACAGCCAACCCGATCACATATCATTAGATTGTGTCAAATCGAGAGAGAGATCCATTGATCTTTGCAAAAGTATAAAAGCAAATGGCAATTCAATACACATCCAAGTATATCAATGGCAAGAGTTAGAGAGAAAAAACCAGTGGAGCAAGTGTAGTTTTATCTGTGCTGTCAACATTTTCAAGTTCAGAGGAGCCACAACAATGCAACAGAAACGCTGTGTGGCTGTGCAACATAAAATACAAAACACACACGTATTTACTCAATTATTCTTCATTTATCACTCGACCATTCACTAACCCGAATAGTTTAATTAAAAATTAATTTATCATTGCTACACATGTTCTATATATACTACAACGGGCATCCATTGCAATGAACAAGACAGCAGCACATCTTACATTATGCACACTAATAATGCTTTGTCTTTGCACATCCACCGTAGAAGTGGACTTCAAGCTGGCCAGTAAAAAAGAAGCTCTCACCTACACAATTCCAAAAGGGTTGTTCAAACTAATAGATGACTACAACTGGTACTATGAACCCTCTGAGAAGAAAAGTCGTACAAGTGCAATACTTGACACAGAAGAAAAGTGCGAAATTTCTCTTTCCCGAATCTGCACTCACGAACAGTACGGGCACTTCAAAGCCTTCTGGGAGACAGACCTCGCAGCACTTTCAGAAGAGGAAGACGATGCGCTGTTGCAGTACCAGACAGATCTCACAGCAGGCTTGTTTGACAGCTTCCTCTTCACAGCAGACTATCTAAACATCCAAGGAGAGTACGCCAAGCGCTTTGCAAAGAACATGGTCCGGTACGGTCTTCTTGGAAAGCACTCCAAAGACATTACAGAGAACTCTCGGTGCAAAGAGAGAGACCTAGCCTACGACACTTTCGAGACCATGCTTCCAGTCTTCTTCAAAGAGACAAGGCTTAGATCCAGAACTATTACACACTTTCTCAGTGCAAAGAAAAAGACACTGCTTATTGAAAGCATTAACGAAAAGTTCAAGAAATTCGACGATGAGTACACAGGCCCGTCCCAAACAACAAGGATGCGGATTGTGCTCTACAGCAGACTTGGCCCAGCAATGTCCCAAGAGAAGGAAAGAAACGAAGCAGTGCTTGTGTGGCTGCTGCTGAACATGGGAGGATCCTCCATGGACATCCAGTACTCCTCATACATTGCTTCAGACAACTTCTATGAGCTCAGACAATCCATTGGGCAGTTCACCAAAGAGAACGAGAAAGGTGCATGTGTGTACGTGGAAGGA
>JALPNA010000065.1:13364-72132 GCA_024244115.1 Nematocida sp. AWRm77
CCCATACTCTTCTTCACGTCTTCTACTTCTTTTTCTATTCTTTCTTTCACTTCTGCTTCTGACAATAGTTCAGCCCGTGCTTCTCTGGTAAGAAAAACTGCCAGTGCAAAAACACAGCATGCAAATAGTATACCTATCTTCTTTCTATCAAACATAAAAATTTTGCTGTTTTGCTATGCTAAGCCATATCTTTGCATTTCAATTAAGTGTATTTAATGTTTGGCAATGATTAATTAACATTGTTGATTAAAAAATCAGTTATTGGCTATGGGTTGTGCTGTGCCCTCCTTAATAAGCACAAAACACATAGAACTATTGGTTTGCATGAATGTCTTTTGAATTGTTCGCGTACGTGATAGACAAATGGTTACATTATCAGGGGATGGAGTAAACAAACGAAGGGCTGAAATAAGATCTGCAAAAGTATATAAGCAAAACCAGATACAATAAATATCCAAGATAGAAACATGGCGAAGCTGAGGAAGAGAAACAGGTGCAAGTGTCTCTTTCAGGCTTTAAACACTTTACTGCACAAATTCAGTTAGTACCCAACTGTTTTTCTATACTGGCTCTGCTGCTAATACTCACTGCTGTGCTTCTAGCTCTCTATAGCTTCAGAACACATTGTGATAAGGTATTGGATGAAGTATTCTATAGCTTAGGAGTATTAAAATAAATGTGATGTACAAAAGTGAAATCTTTGTGATCTCAAGATAAAGTGTATGTAAGAATGCCATATTTATTAAAATATTTTCCCTATTTATACTTTACAGTATATAAGCAAATCTAAGTTAATAAACATCCAAAACATTCAAACCACCAACTGTAGGATTAGTAGTATTAGTAGTATTAGTAGATGTATGACTGATTGTGGTATTAGTAGCTGTAGGATTGTGTGTGGTTGTGTTCAGTTGGTATTGACTGTGAGGTAGTATTGACTCATACACTAACTGTTAGTGTGAGGGTAGTAGTACAGTTAGTACTACAGTTGTCCCACAGTTAGTGTTTGGTAGTACTACTGTTGGTACTCCGGGAAGTGGTTTGATTTGTGAGTGTGCGGCCATATGCTCGGGTAAGCACCGGATCCCGTTCGATCTCCGAAGTTAAGCCCGTGACAGCTTTGATAGTACTGCGATGGGTGACCGCGTGGGAACACAAAGTGCTGCACTTTTTGTCTTTGCATTAAAAAAAGGAATTTGCATTGTTTATGGGCTTCAAAGAGTTTCTTGGAGAGACCAAAGAGATAGGAGAGTGTATAGACAGGCTGGGAAGAGAAGTTTCCAGAGCAGAGAAAGTTTTAGCCGTGCACAGGAGTGAGAGCAGCCGCTCCTCTGTTGTGGCGCAAGAAATGACTATTCTGTCCAAGAAGTTTTATCTTGAAGCCGAAGGCATCAAAGAGAGAATACAGAAGCTGGCAGAAACGGCAGAAGATACAAAAAGAGAATGCCACATTACATCTTTGTTCAAAAGACTAGCTGTGCAGCTGGACAAGTTTTATCTAGTGAAAAACATAACAGAACTGATTGTCTCTGACAAAGAAGAAGAAGACCATTCAAGCAATGAAACACCGCCTGCAGACTACAGAACAGAGTCTCTTCAGTCTATGGTGGCAGATATGGCAAACCTAGAATATCTATCTATTAAGCTCAATATGATTTTAGACTCTTCAGGGAATGGCTTAGACAAAGTGGCTATTAAAGCAGCAGAAACAAGAACGGTGTCTGAGTCAACAAACACACGAATAGTTTCGGGCATTGCACAAAGAAAAAGAAGAAGAAAGCTCAAACACATTTTTATCATTCTTCTTTCAATTGGAGGTATAATTGCATGTACGTATCTAGGATCAAAAGTGCTGGATTTCTTTATTAAACTAAAGGAGGTTTCCAGTTAAGTTAACCAAATGCTATAGAGTAAAGAAGAAAAAATCAAACTAAACTAGCATATTATGGATTGTACAGAGGGTTGGCACATATCAAAGAAGAACTTAAGTCGTTCTTTTCAGCACCTGATGAGCCTTTGGCTTTTTGGGCACTTCCGCTTTGCTTCCCAGCAGAAGCAGATGCAGCAGAAGAAGACCCGCTTTCAGCAGACGCACCCGACGCAGCAGATGCAGCAGATGCTTCTTCACTAGATGCAGCAGAAGAAGACCCGCTTTCAGCAGATTTAGCTGACGCAGCAGATGCTTCTTCACTAGATGCAGAAGAAGCTTTTGATTCGCTGGTTTGAGAAGTTTCCTCCATGGCAGACTCCTCCTGAACTGACTCTTCTGTGACAGACTCCTCCATGGCAGATTCCTCCGTAACAGACTCCTCCATGGCAGATTCCTCTGTGACAGACTCCTCCTGAACAGACTCTTCTGTGACAGACTCCTCTGTGAAAGATTCTTCTTGAACTGACTCCTCCATGACAGATTCTGAGCTGGAGCTTAGATTTGAACTCGGCTTAAACATACCCGAAGCCATTGCTGCTGAAAGATTAATTCCTAAAACTATGCCAGTAAATACTATGCTTCTCATTTTCAACATATGTCTCAATGCACTCTCTTATTTATATTTAAAATACTGTCTTAGAACATCTTCCATGCATGTTTTTCTGTCCAGATACCTACACCTTGAAAATCGTAAGCCTGTCCTTATTCAGCATCCATGATCCTGTTTCAGCCTGCTCCGAGATGCATTGGTCAATTTCAAGCCTGCCAAACCTACTGGCTTCTCTGTAGATAGTCTCCATATCTAGAACACGGTATTCCCCAAAGTCTTCTCCAGGAACAGACATGATGGTGTTGTACACGCCACGCGCATCCCCGCCAAGCAGCCTCAGCACTTCTTCAACATCTTCCAGCGTAACGACATTTCTGTACTGCGCCTTGGCTAGAGCCTGAGACAGCCTTAGCACAGAAAGCACCTTTCGAGCGGTGCTGGGCGCTTCTTTGCTTCCCTCCCTCGCCGTTTTGCTTCTCTCACACGCATACGCCTCAACAATCCGCCGCTCCACGCCCTCGCCCAGCCGCGTGGTGATGCTCTTGCAGACGTCTATCTCCTGTGCTAACCGCACCGCACTTAGCACTCCGGAAATACGCCCCTTCTCTCTGTGCACCCCCAGAATGTGCCGAGCTATCGCCTCGTCTTCCTTTCCCGAAATGTCCCGGAGAACTTTTATCGCGTCAAACCTTGACACAAGAGCCGTTGGAAGACCCACGTTCCATGAAACAGACTTTTTCTCCATGTAGCGCCCCTTTACTGGATTTGCAGCTGCAAGCACGGAGCACCGGGCATTGAGAGTCGTGTTGATCCCTGCTTTGGAGATGCTGATCCTGTGCTGCTCCATGGCCTCGTGCACACAAGATCTGTCGCTCTCGTGCATCTTGTCAAACTCGTCAATGCAGCACACGCCTCCGTCGCTCATCACAAGAGCGCCCCCTTCAAGCCTGTACTCCCCCGTTTCTTGGTCCCGGCTCACACACGCAGTCAGCCCCGCACCGCTCGCACCCCGCCCCGTTGTAAACATCCCTCTTGGAGAGAGCCTGCACACGGCTTTGAGCAACTGACTTTTGGCCACTCCGGGATCTCCTACAAGAAGCACGTTGATCTCCCCCCGAATCCGCATGCCCCCTTCGTTGTACGTGTCTCCGCCGATCAGCATCAGCAAAAGAATCTTCTTCACGTCTTCCATCCCCCCGATTTCTGGAGCTACAGACCCAACAAGGGCCTCTAGAGAAGGCTGCACGCGCTCGCTGCATTGAACCTCCGCTTGGAGCACAGAGGTTTTTGTCAGCGTGATGCGTGTCCCCAGAAGGTACGTGTCGCTCAGCAGACCCATCCGGAGCTTCTGTATGCCTTCGTTCGCCTTCGGCAGAAGAATGCCCGACACGCTCACTTCTGCCCCCGGCACGGCCTGCTGCACAAGAGTGTCGTACACCTCCACATTGAGAGAGCGCGGAATTCTTCCAGGATGCACTTCCTGCGAAAGCTCCTGCACGCGCAGCACCTGCTTCGCCCGAAACTTCGATGCACGCGTCTGCAGATGCAGCGTGCCCTTCGTCTTCCCCACCCGGCACTTCTCGGACTGGCATTCTGTGATCGGAAGAAAGCTTTCTTCTTCTACCTCCTGGAATACTTCCGACGTGCACAGATCGCACACAAACACCGCCACGGAAATAGACGGACACACTTCAGAGGCTTTGCTCACAACCCCGCGCACGGTAACAAGAGACCCAATCCTCTCTGGAGACACGTCGTCAAAAAGCACCGCGTCCGCCCTGTATATGTGCACGCTGTAGAAGCGAAGAAGACCCTTGCTGAGAATGTCAAACATGTTTCTCCCGGGATACCGCTCTGAGACCCTGACTTTCCTGTGCTCAAAAAACAAGTCGTTCTGCGGCATCTCCACGTCCCCCTCCTTCACCATCTCGTCCACAATCTCAGAGACCATTTCTTTGTACCGCACGGTGTTCTCCACCACGTGGGCATACAGCTCCGTGTTCCCGTCTTCAAGAAGATCGGCGGCATTGATCTCCACGCTCTTTGTCGCATGCAGGTTCTTCAGCTGCGCCATGTACTTCAGCACTCCGTTCTCTTCAAAGGTTAGAATAAACCTCCGAAGCATGTCTTTCTCTTTTGCATAGTCCCTCTCCGTGCTGTACGGCCTCAGCTCTTCCATAAAAAAATAAGGAACAAACTCTTAATAAAGCTTTTTATGTAAATCGTACTTCTTCTTCCTACAGACACGCATGCTCTGAAGAGACTGCGCGTATCACGTAGAACGCTTCTACTTTCTGAAGACGGCCCTGCTCCAGCACGCCCAAGTCCAAAGGCGCGGTTTCTTCCATCACAAAGACTCTTCCGTCTGGGAGAGTGAAAGGCACTCCTGCACGCACGCTGGACGGAATGTCTGTGGGATCGAGCTCTTTTGGAAGCTGCACAACTGTCTTCATGCCCAGCAATAAAAACGAAATTAAGAGCAAAAAAAGGCCCTTAGCGGAATCGAACCACTGACCTTTGCTTTACGAGAGCAACGCTCTACCGCTGAGCTAAAAGGCCTTGCATTTGCTTGGAGAGTGCGTGCCCGAGAAGAGACAGGCCTGTGTTTGTCTTAACTAAACAATAAACTCTCTCTATTTTTTAATCGGATGGAGCCAGAAGACGTGCCCGAGAAAAGGTCTTCTCCTAAACAAAACATGCCTGTAGTGACAAACATAAGCGAAGTGTTTCTGAGAAAAACAATCTATTCAAACAAGCCTGCACGGTACACAAGCATCCTGAACGAGTGCAAGCTAGCAGAAGAAAGACTAGGGAAGAGCAAAGAAAGTGCTGCTGTGCACGCCGTGCAGGAAAGTAGAGAGATGCCAGAAATAGGGGAGATAAAAGAAGTAGATGTAAATGGTGCAAGAAGTGTGCACGACCCAAGGGCTGTCCACGGCGTGAAGAATATGTACGATGTGAAGAATATGTATGATGTGAGGGGAGACGTGCACAGTGCAAGGAGCGGAAACGAAGTGCCTACCGAGTGCAGTGGACCAGATATTTCTATGTTTACTGGAGCTGGCTACACGATGTGGGGGGGAGAGAAAAAGCCCGCAGAGAGTGCATTTCAGATGTACAACCCTCTCTCTTCTCCCAAGTACGACATAGAGCAGTTCTCGCAGCTGCGGCACACAACAGTTCTTTCCCAGGCAGTTCTTCCTTTTCTGGACACACACACAGATGTGGCTGCACAGCATCTGCGGCTGAACGAAATACTCGGCCTGCCTAAAATACACGCACACCACGTGCAGCTAACGCAGGAGCTAATGCGTGTAGTTGGGGTTCTTGGAGGACTGCAGGTAGTAGATGAGAAGCACCTGTGGGGGTACGTCACAAAAGAAATTGGGCACCAAAAAGAAGACGCTGCTCGCCTGCGCATGTACTACATCATTGTGTGCTATCCGTTTGAGCAGGTGCAGCAGATGCGCAAAGGAGCGGTGAACACCCCTCGGTCTTTTTTGGTTGTCTACGTAGAGCCGAAGAAAGGAGACATCTTTCCCGAAGTGCTGCAGGGCCTTGTGGCAAAGAAAAAGAAGCTGCATCCTTCGGCGTACACCCGCGTGGTCTCCACAAGCGCGCCACTTGAAACAGTGTACTCTCTGAACTACATGTACAGACACGGCGTGCAGCATGAAGAAGACCTTCTTCAAATGGTTGAGAAGATATCTCGGTTTTCCTGCCTGAGCGAAGAAGTGTCTGCTGTGTACACGTGTGCAGACATTCTTTTGATCAAAGAGCAGCTGCAGTGCGTCTTGAAAAACTGGCTGGTGCAGACTATAGATACCCTCAAGCCAAAAGACCCTGGATGCGAAAGACCTATTATATCCAGATACCAGAAATGGGTGCTTTCTCCCGAAGAAACCTTGGCACTTGCGCTGTGCAAAGAGTGCTGTCTGCAGAGCATTTCTTCTTTCTTCCTCTATGTGGCTAGCATCCTGGGGAAGTCTACCTTTTTTGTTCTCTCTCCTGAAACAGTGGAACTCTTAGCCCTTCTGGCAAAGCAGCCTGAAGTTCCCAGCACAACGCTTTTACTCTGTCTCCGAAACGTGCTTCGGCACTCCACGCCTGATGTTCAGCCTGCGGAGATCTCTGCCATCCTGGAGACAGAAGGGTTTGCGGCTCTGAAGAGGAAAATACGCACACAGATAGAAGAAGAAGCAATGTGCACAAGAAGCACACTGACGTCTTTTTTGGAGGCGGGAAAGCTGGAGATTGTTCTAAGTGTGGTGGAGCTTCCCAAAGGGGAGGCTTTTCTCGGCCTTTCTGTGCCAAAGCTTGGACAGATGTGGAGGTGGCTTGTGCACCTTCTAACCTCAAAGACTCTGGAAGAAGAGGCCACCCATCTTCTAAATACGGCAGAAATGTGCGTGAAAATCCTTTCAAAGGTGCTATTCCGGTACCTCTGTGTTTCCAGTAGAGCGCCTGAAGAAAAACAAGCATTTGCAGAAGTGTTTGACAGAGAGGATGCAACCTGGATGCTTGGGGCGTTTGAAGTGCAGGGCAGCTCAGCAGAAACGTATTCTCTCTGCGAAGCCATTTGGAGCATAATGCCCAAGTAGAGAGAAAATACCCAAAGAACAGCAAACAGAGATCGAGCTTATACAGCTTGTCTTCTGCGCGAAGAAAGCCGAGTGTAGCCAGGCAGTTTATTTGTGTGCAAGCCTCTGCACTGGGCAGGATGCAAAGGCTTTTGCCAAAGCTAGTATATCTCTATAGGCTCTTTCCTTCTAAGTAGATACTGCGCCACAATAAAGGACAAAAGAAAAGAAACAATAAAAAGCCCAGTATTCCACGGAGTATATGACTGCCTGTTTAATAGAAGATCCCTCTGCGTGTATATCTTTCTTTTGCGAGGTCTTCTCAGAACAGTGTTGAAAAATGCTTGTGCTAGCGCTTTTCCCTCCATCCTTGCCTGGTGCTAAACACAAACATTTCAGAATATACACGCATAGAAATAAAAACACTTTCTCGTCCTATTCCTTATTAGTGCTAGCTCCTGCAAAGAAGTTCTCACCCAGCAACTACCCTGGGATGTCAAGATAAGAAAAACCCAACGGTCTGCTTGCTCTTCTCTCTTAGAAGTACCCATACCATATGCCACTCTTGGATGTCTTGAGTGTCTTGGCTGTTTATTAGCACAGCTTGCTTATATACTTTTTATTGGGATCACAAAGATCACTTCTTAGAATATCTCTCCACTTCTTCTGTCTTGTTGTGTAACTACACCAACTGACACCAACTGACAGTACCACTACCATAGCAGTGCCTTTAATACTACTAGCGCCACCTACTGATACCAACACCACTGCGAATACCACCCCGGGTACTATCTTGTGTGTATGCTTATGGTTTCTTTTGTGTAAGGATAAAATTTACATTAAACAAAGTTCTCTGGGTGCTGCAAGGCACAAGCAGGCACAAAGAAAAAGAAAAAGAAGAAAAAGAAGAAAAAGAAAACATCCTCTTTAGCATTTGCATTTTATTTTTGGATTGTAATGAACCCGTTTGAAGATGCAACAAAAAGAACAGATAGAAAAACTCTTCAGTACTTTGCACTAGTGCAGAAAAGAGACGCAGCAACAAAGAACAGAGCTCTGGAGAAGATTCTTACTGAGATAGACACGCTGGACGTCTCTTCAGTGGAGCAGTGCTTGTACGACGTGCTTCCAGCTCTGTGCCACAATGCACAGGAGAGCACACAGAGCTTGGTCTCCCAGCTTCTTGGATGCCTGGTAGAGAGAAACAGCTTCAGAAAAATAGAGAAGAGAGTGGGCACGTGGCTCTCTCTGTTTTTCTCAGCACCTGACAAGGCGGGGAAGCAAACCATCTCCAAGCTGTTCAAAAAAGGATGCTTGGAGAACATACTGGGCAGGTACGAAGAAGAAGCCTCTCCTAAACAGTACATCCAGTGCAAAACCATTGAAGCACACTACATTGGCGTTCCTCTTCTTAGCAAAGAGAAGCTGCAAAGACTCAGCGGGTCTTCAAGAGAAGAGCTGAGTGCAGTGTGCATCCTTCTGCAGAAAATAGAAAAGAAGTACGGAGTGCAGAAGAGTATTAAAGAGCTAGTGGCAGAGACAGTGCTGGAAAAGGCAGAGGCAGATCTTCCGCAGAAATGGGAGCTGTATCATCTTACACATTCGAAATACACGTTGGAGAATTTAGAGAAGGGAGTAAAAAGCATAGATCCGCAGACACTAGCAACCATTCTGTCCTCTGCCCACTTTCTTTCTCTTTTCCAGGCCAATTCAGTTGTGCAGGCAGAGGAAGAAAAAGAAGGGACAAAAGGAGGGACAAAAGAAGGGACGGAGGAAGAAAAAGGAGGAGTACAAGCAGAAAGAGTAGAAGAGGAGGAAGAGGAGAAAGAGGAGGAAGAGAAGGAAGAGAAGGGACAGAATGCATGCGTGCCTGTAGGAGAAGAAAAAGATTTGGACGTAGATAGAGAAAGACTCAAAAACTTCTTGGAGAAATGTATTGCTATACCCCCGTGTGCCTTTGAGTCTTTGCAACGCATCCTTCCTGGAAAAGAAGACAGAGAGTTTTTGCTGAGAAAGATTGCTGCAGAGAACTCTAAAGAAGACCTTGCTTCTCTACCACTGAAGAAAGAAGACTTTCCGTTTCTCAACACGATCAATGAGTGTGCCAAGATAACCTACGTTCTCGAGCACGTGCAGAGAAAAGAAAGCTTTGCTCAGCCAGAAGTGTTTGTGCTTCTGTCTACAGAAGAGACGCTGAAAAGAGCCGAGGCGTTGGAAGTATCTGCAGAGAAAGTTGCTCCAGGCATTTGGCACACACTTACTTGGAAGTGGGTTAGAGAAAGAAACCTTCTTCCCACATGTCTCAAAACTCTTCCTAAAGAGTTCTTTGAGAAGGAAAGCGCACACTTTACAGAAGACGAGTGGATATACACAGCATCTTTCCATCCTTCTCTGTGCACTACCAAGCTCCTGGATCTCCTTGTGAAGCACAGCATTTTTCCTGGAGAAATACTTGTCAGTCTCTCCCAGGATATGTTTGGATACTTCATCCAGGAACTCAAGAAAGCATCTCCTAAAATGGCAAAGGAGGTGTATAGAGCAATAGAAGAGCAGAGAGAGCAGGGGGCAGAAATAAGCACGTGGGTGGAGTTTGTGCTTTTTTCACTGATGTATACAGAGCCAGAGTTCAGCTCCAAAGAGTTTGCAAAACAGCTCGTTCTCCAGAAAGAAGACACGTACTCCCCACACTATCTTGCATACCTTGTGCAGCACAAAGGCGTGTGCCACACGTCACTGTTTCAGCACATAGTGGAGTATGCACACAGACACGCTGCAGGCGCTCTGGACATTATGGACGAGTGCCTGTTCCTGGAGAACCCTGTGTCAGAAGAAGGCCCTACATACACCACACACTCGCTTTTTGTGTTTGGAGACACGCAGGAGCGCTTCAAAGGAGTGTTCAAGGCTCTGGAGACCACAGAAGCAAAGGCTTTTGCACAGATTCTGTTTGAAGCTCTGGGAACAACACGCTCAGTCCCAGACACCGCGCTAGACCTAAGCATAGTTGAAGACCTGGAATACAAATGGACTTTGGAAGGAGACGGCTTACTTCACAGAATTCTTCGGAGCATGGTGTTCTGGAAAGACCTGAAGAGCAGGAAAGAAAGGGGAGACAAAGAAGGCAAAGAAGACAAAGAAGACAAGGGAACAGACCATTCCGTACTTGCACGGGCCCAAGAATACTGCACCACACCCACAGAGCATGCCATGTTCGCACTGTTTGTAAAGACGTTGTACAAAGAGTGCATACCGTACAGCAGCATAGACGCTCTAGAAGAAGAAGTGGCCAGGACGGTGGAGGCTCTTGCACACAGAAAAACCCCAAGCCTGTCTCTGTTTGTGTACACAACAGCTAAAGTACTGTGCTATGCGTTTTCTTCTGCAGCTTCTCTGTCTGTGCACGCTAAGCGCATGTGGGGCGCTCTCTTGCAAGTATTTGCACACACGCACGGAGCTGTGCAGTCGTTCTGTCTTTTGCACATGCCTGAAGTAGGTGCTCTTGTGTTCAGCATAGACTACACCTATCTAAACTCTCAGGCACTGGAGCACATCCAGAAACACCTTGAAAAAAACCCAGAAGCAGCTGCTCTTGCCATCAAAACGGATAGGTTCTGGGAGGTCTCCCAGTACGCGCACAGGGCAGGACTCTACCGCCCTGTGCTCAAATGCATTGCAGTGCACTATGCGAATGCTATTCTGAACATGTACAGCATGGCCAGGATTGAAGAAGCAGCTGTGGACTCGGAAGTATTCTACATGATGTTTGACATACCAGCCATCTCCAACGTCAAAGACATGGGCATGTTTGAGTGGAGGCTTTTCCTCAGCATATGCACAGAGATCCGAAGCATTGAAATATGCACGCTTGTTTCCACGATGGTGCGTGCAGAGTGCAAGTGGCTTGCTTTTCTGCTCTCCTGCGAAAAGCACAACCTAGAGCTGCTTGGGCTGTTTGCACAAAACTTTCCCGTTCTGGTAAGAATCTTTTACCAGAGGTGCAAAAACAAGAAACAAATCCGGGAGTACATTGTCTCTTCTCTTGCACCAAGCATGATCAAAGAAGAAGCAAGCAAGCCGCTGCAGGGCGTAGACATCCGCGTAAAAACAGTAGGAGGGTTCCACATTCTTGTGGCGCTCTACAAAATCGAAGAGTCGGCGCTAGAAGTAAACATTCACTTCCCCCTGGACTACCCTCTCACAGCTCCAGATGTTCAAATTCCTGCATGTGTTGGAATCCGAAGACAGCGGCTTCAAAGGCTTCTTCTACGAGTCAAGCTTCTTCTTTCAGAGTTCTGCAAGATAAGCGAGGCTATGGTGCTTTGGAAGCTGGCGCTGGACGAAAGCATGAACGATGTAGAAGAGTGCGGAATCTGTTTTTTCATGATAGAAGACACGTCCAAGCTATTTCCAGACGAGCAGTGTCCGTCATGCAGCAACAAGTTCCATCGGATCTGTCTCTCTAAGTGGCTGAAGAAAAGCCACAATATCTGCCCAGTATGCAGAGCAGAAATTACTGTTTAGCATCCCATCCAAGAGGAATGGTAATGAGGAGTAGGAGGAGGAGTATTGGGAGGAGTAGGATTGAGAGGAGTAGGATTGAGAGGACGTTTACTGGGCAGAGTCAGCCCATAGGCCAAAAGAGATAAAGAACAGAGTAGATAGGTGTTCTGTAATGATATATGAAACGAGTTTGTGATATAGATCTAGATCTAGATATCACTCCAAAGATTGGTTTTAAAAATAAAGCATGGAATCAAGTTGAAATTGAAAGCAAGCCAGAATGTCTTTTTATCTTCCAAACATAGAAAACCATGCAATGTTTCTTTCTGTGATTCAGAAGAACTCGTTTGTTCTGATAAGGCTTGGAGAAGCAGGGACAGAAGCATGTCAAAGACTAGACAAAATTTTGAAGAAGATAAGCAGGAGCACTTGCAAGTACATAACCATGGCAGCATACGAGACAAAAGACGTGCCTGCAAATCAACTTGTGAAGCATCTTGCGCCGCAGAAGCCCCAAGCAGCTGTGTCTTTCTTCTACCAGAGCAAGCCCGTTCTTTTGCACTCTGACACATCAGACAAAGTGTATGCTACTGAAGCCATTCAAGACATAGACATGCTTTTGTCTCTGATCATACTTGTAAGACAAGGAGTTTCCTGCAACACACACTCTGTGTACATCCCCATGCCTATTAAAAAATCCGTTACAGACTCAAAAAGCACATATAGTTAGTATTCGAGGGGAGGCTTGTAATGCCAGTAGGGTTGGGGTTGGAGTTCAGGGTGGACCTGGACCTGGGCCTGGACCTGGGGTGGTAGAGAACAACCAAAGAAGACTACCCTGAATACTTCCAAATAGTAACACGCATCCCACTCTAACTCTTATACCTAACTCTACCTACATTACAACCCAACTTGATTAATGCCTTTTAGAGAGACTAACCTCCTATTCAGAAAATCTAGTCTCTTGTGAAAATAAAGTGCTTGAGTAAATCTTTTCCACAATATACAGACACTGCAGACTGGCCTAAGGGCGCTTTTCTCTCTTAAATAACTGGTTTGCTGTTTTATTGGCGATTGGAGAACATTCTGATGTTTAATGTTTATTGACCCATGCAAAGCTGTCTTGTCTAGGACACGTTAGACTCGCCAGATGGGATGAAAACTCCACCTACATCACCACAAGATCGTCTATTCTGATAATGACAGAAGCCCCGTCAAAAGCACCAGATAGGCCAGAAAGCGCCACGCCAAGAGGCTGGATTACGTGCTCTTTCTTCATGTCGCCTTCTCTGAGCTCTTTGATAGAAACTCCGTAAGTGCTGTTTGTGCTTGCACTGTGCAGGTGTATCAGACTCTCCACCGTGGAGATAGAAGAGGCTCCCGTGTTCACAGCAAGCATTTCAGGAATAACAAGCAGAGCTTTTGCTAGCTCTCTGATGCAGTACGCAGTCTTAGGACTCTTTGTGCACGTATACCTTGAAAGTGCTGTGTAGCACACAAGCTCGGGCACGCCTCCCCCGTACGTGATCTTGGGATTGGACACCACTAAGCGCCCAACATTGATAGCATCGTTGAAGCTTCTGTCCACTTCTTCCAGAATAATATCGTCAGTGCCCCGCAGCACCACCGTACACACTCCCGGCTTGGCAGACAGCTTGACGTACCCCTCAAGCTCTTCGACGTCCAGAGAGGCAATCATTGTCTCTTTGATGTCAAAGACGTCCACAACAGGAGTTATGCCCAGCTGCTCAACACACAGCTCTGCTTCTTTTCTGTCCACATCATCAACCACAAGCACCCCGAGCCTCTCTAGAAAATGCAGTGCAAGTTCTGAGAGAGACGCCCGAATAATGCTTTTCTGTAAAATCACCAGATCTATGCCTTTTTCCTTGATCTGCTTGCACAGAGCTAAAATGTGCATTTTTTCCTCTTTGGCAACAGCTGCCATTGCTTCGTACGTGCTTACTGTGATCTTTGCGTCTAGGTTCGGCTTGGTTTGGCTGAGCGTGCACTGCAGAATAGCTACTTTCATCTTCCGAGGCACAAGCTTGCTTCTTGTTTTGAGAGGCACACTAAGCACCACGCCTGGAACCATCTGCGTGTCCTCCATGTTTCCTTTTACTTTGATTCTCCGAATGCTGCCCATGCACAGACCCCCTTTGCTCCCCTCTGTGTTGTACTTGATTGCCTGCACAGTTACGTCTGTAATTTTTTCTATGTATGCATTCACGATTTTGGAGTTCAGAGAAATCTTTATGCAGTGCCGCAGATTGGCCTCCCCCTCCGCGCTTTCTGCACTGCGCTCTAAAGCATCCTTGCACACGGCCTTGGCTACCTCCATGGCGTCTGCAATAAGCACGGGGTGTATTTTCTGGGCAATCAGCTCCAGCGCCCTCTCCACAAGGGAGCACACAAGCAGAGTTATGCTTGTTGTTCCGTCTCCGCTTTGCTCGTCCTGCGAGTGCGAAATGTTGCATACAAGCTGTGCCACAGGGTGCTGCATCTTCATCATTTTCAGGATGGTGCTTCCATCGTTTGTGATAGTTGTAGAGGTACCCTGCGTGATCATTTTGTCCATCCCCTTGGGGCCCAAGCTTGTTCCCATTGTGCACTTGATGGCGGACACAACTTCTTTCACTCTTTTCCGAATCTCTTCTGTTCTGCTGAGGTGCTCTGACATAAAAGAAAGAATTTTTTACTGCACACTAAATAGATATGTTAGCAGAAGAGTCTTCCACGCACGCGCCCTCTATGGTGCTTGTGCAAACATGCACGCTCAAAGAAAAGATCACCTGTGCTGATGAGCAGAGCAGGCTCTTTGGAGGCTTTGGAGGCGGAGTATACCGCATAGAAAAGAAAAACACCAGCAAGCACGCCTGTCCGAATGGTAACACCAGCTGTAGAGAAGTATCAGCTGTGCTTGTTCACAGACACAACCAGCCCGTGTCTTTTCTTCAAGACGGGCCTGGGCTGGTGCTGGGAGACTGGAGTGGAAGGTACACTGCAGGTGCACAAGAAGTGCCGGTGTCTTCTTTCCCCATCAAGTATATATATTCTGGGCACGGGTATGCTTTGGCAAGCGACGCTTCTTCTCTGTTTCTTGTTGTAGATGGGGTGGTGGCATCGGTGCTAAAGCTCGGAACGTATGCTCTGCACATACATGAGAGAGAAGAGCACCTGGTGTGCATAACAGGGTACACCGTGCACTGGATTGCAGTGAAAGAAAGCAGGCTTTGCACAATAGCTACGTTTAACATTCAAAAAGAAACCGAAAGTAACGAAACCATTACGTGCTTTAGACAAGACAGAGGAAGGTACTTCTGCGGAACAATTGGAGGATGGGTGCTGGAGGTGGCTCTGGGAGAGCTGCCTGGAGAATGCACAGTCCAGAAACTCGCCAAAGTGTCGCCACATAACATTACAGACCTGCTTTTGCACACGCATGGAAAGAAGGTCTTTTTTGTCTGCACCACGCCAAACAGTATTCATCTGGTAGAAAAACACTCCAGGATGCACACAGGGTCCTTGCTCCACACGTCTCTTGCTTTGAGCACATGCAACGGAGTGTGTGCAGTGTGGGAGATAGAGCAGGGCGTGTTTGCAGTCCTAAACACCAACTGCCAGGTATACACTGTTTTACTGCCAGAGCATATAGAAAGCAGCAGCTACGAGGACATTACAGTGCATCAAAGCACAGATGACATATACAACGAGCTTCTTCAAAGCATTGCAGCAGGAGAAATGTAGCCAATCGAATACCACCCAGAAGAGACCAAACAGAAGACATAAGCTATCTATTTATTGTGCCTAGCAGCTGCATCCGCAGCAGCTTCCGCAGCTGTTGCACCCGCCGCACGTGCCCATACCACACCTGCCTCTTCCTACAACGGCAGAGAAAAGAGCAGAGAGTGTTGCAATTGTTACTAATAAAGCTTTGGAGTTCATTGTGAAGTAGAAAGAACATCTTCCTTATATAGACAGCATTTGCGATGCAGGCACTCCTGAGTGATAGATGGTGAAGATAGGAGGGAGACATGCTGTGCTATACGTCCACTACAAATCAGAACAAAACAGGAGTTGGAGATAAGGTTGGGTGTTGAAGGTAGAGGCAGAGCTAGAGGTAGAGGTAGGCGTTGGAGCATGCACGGGCAAAGACCAGCTGCAGTTGAATAGAGAAAAGCAGTGCTTAGGCTTAGGCTTAGGAGAAAAAGAAGGAAGAATGCCCAGTGCCCCCAATCTCTATCCCCCCAATGCCCAATGCCTAATGCCTAATGCCCAATGCCCAGGGTGTCTCTTTTATGTTAAAGAAATGAAATTTTATTTTTTAAATGAACAATGGACAGAATCCCAACCTCTTCTCTTCTGGAGGATACGGCCAGCCTCAGTTGAACAAGCCTGAGCAGGGAATGTACCATCAGACGTACAGAGACACGTCCATGTACGGAATGCCTCCGCAGGGAGGGCAGCCATACATGAACATGATGCAGGGAAACCAATCTATTAAGACGGAGCCAGGCACTCCAAACACGTCAGTAGAGCCGTACGGCAAAACATACACAAGAGACGAACAAGGCGTAAGCATATGCATTGTGTCTCTTACAGGGAAGCCAATATACAAGAACTACGCGCTTGAAGAAATACGAGCAGCAGACTACCAGGTCAACAGAAAAGGAAGCATTGTAGCAACGTCCACAAGCTCGTCTGCGTCCAGCTTTTCACAGCCTTCGCAGCCGTACCTGCAAGACAGGTCGTACATCGGCAACACAAGTGCAAACACCTCTTCGTTTGGAAACATGGGCCTGGGCCGAAACATGCCCTTCTACCCGCCCAAGCAGGAGCAGTCTTCCGCCCCGCTTTCTTCTTTTGGGCAGAACAGGTTTGCAACGCCCATGCAGCAGGGCTCCAGCGTGTTTGGGCAGAGCACAGCAGGGTCTTCAGCATTTGGAGACGCACAGAACAAGCCGTTTGGAACCTTTGGGAGCACGTACTCTCAGATGGGGAGCACTCCGCAGACATCTTCAATTTTTAGCGGAGGAGCCAGGCTTGGAGAAGGATCCAGCACAAGCTCGGGAATGGGCATGGGAGCGGGCACAAGTACGGGCATGGGCACGGGAATGGGCATGGGCACGGGAACGGGAACGGGCTTTGGATCAATGGGAAACTCTTTGCAGCAAAGCACACAGCAGACACAAAGTTCGTTGCAAAGAACTCCACTGCAGCAGCCGTCCAGTATTTTTGGAGCCCAGCAGTCCAGCACCTTGCAGAACAACTCTTCTTTTGGACAGATGCAGAGCAGCAGCCCTTCGGTGTTTGGAAGACCGTTTGGCATGCAGAGCCAGCCAGGAACACCTTCTCCTCTTGGACAGAGCGGACTTGGACTTGGAGGAGGGCAGGCTGCACCAGGCACGCAGAGCACGGGAATGTTTGGGCAGTCAGCACCACAGAGCGGGCTTGGAAGCGGGTTTGGAAGCGCCTTTGGAAGTACTGCGCCTTCTTCAATCTCTCCGTTTGGACAGAGCCTCGGACAGACGCCTGCAGTGCCGCAAACACAAACACAAATGCAGCCCCAGCTTCTTTCAGGGCAGATGCAGCTTGGCGGCAGCTCTTTTATAAAGCCAGAGATGTCCTCGGCACAGTCGCCTTCGCATTCTCTTTTCTCTTCAGGATTGGGACAGTCTTCAGTCCAGCCCGCGGGAAGCTCCCTCTTTCCCTCCACGCCTTCAATCGGGGGCTTTGGAGGAGCACAGAGCGGAGTTGGAAGCCAGCAGAGCACGGGCTTGAACAGCCCTGCCTTCTCTTCTACCGGACAGGCACAGCCGAGCACGCCTTTCTCTTTTATGAACAAGCCGGCAGAAGGAGCAGCGCCAGAGAGCAAGCCTGGATTGTTTGCAGGAGTCTCTGGGCTCGGAAGCAGCTTGGGCACAGGAAGCCTTGGGGGCGGACAGAGCTCGGGGACTGGACTGGGCAGTGCAGGAGGAGGCATGGGCCTGGGCCTCGGGGGCATGGGCAGTACTCTGGGCATGGGCAGCACGGGACTGGGGGGGCAGCTGGGAAGCACCCAGGTGGGAAGCGAAGGAGGACAGAGCAAGCCAAGCATATTTGGAGAGTACAAGCCAGGATTTGGAGTTGGAATTGGAGGACAGAGCATGGGCGGAATGTCTTCAGCAGGGCTTTCTTTTGCCCCCAAGACAGACCAGAGCGGGTTTGGAGCCAGAGTGGGGGGAGGGGCAGACACGCCCCTGTCTTCAACTGCCGTGTTGAAACCTGAAAAAAACACAGATCCGTACCTTATGTCCAAGCTGAGCTTCAAAGAGTGCGAGGAGTACGAGAAAAGAAACAGGCTGGAAATGCCGAAGCTTCTGTTTGAAAGATCTACCAAGCCCAAGATCAAGTTCAAGGCCAACGTCTCTTTCAAGTCCGTGGTGCCCTCAGCGCCTGCCTTCAGGCTTCCAGACGTAGACACAGACACGGAGCAAGAGAGCGATAAAAACCGGTACTACACCATACCGCCCCTTGAGAAGCTGAAAGTCATGAAGAGCAAAAAGATCCGCGGGCTTGTGGTGGGGAAGAAAGGAGCCGGGTTTATTGAGTACAAAGGAGAGATCAACCTGAACGAGATAGATCTGGACAATCTGCCCCAGGACGTGCAGTTTATAGACGGAAGTGTGCGGATGTACCCGACCAGAGACGTAGACGTGGGCGTGGGGCTGAACCAGCCAAGCCGGGTGATTCTTGAGAACGTCTTTGCGTACAGCAAAAGCACGGGCTTCAGAATCCAGGGAAAAAGAGACACTTCGCCGTATAAGGAAATGCAGGAGCAGATTCTGCACAGCGCTACAGATGGAAAAAAAGCCCGAATTATTTCGTACGACTATGACATTGGCCTGCTGGAAATGGAGGTAGACCACTTCTAGGGAAGGAAGCAAGCAAAGGAAAGGGCTACAGCTCTTCCTGCAGCACTTCTGTTTTTATCTCTTTCATCCAGCTGTGCTTTGCCGATAGATCCTTTACCTTCGTAAATAAACTTTTTAAGGTATCTTTGATCTCGTAGTCCAAAAGATGCAGCATTTTTCTGTTCAGCTCCTGGAACACATCTGCTCTGTGGCCGACTACGCTTTCTGAAGTAAGTGTTCTGAAGACAACCTCCCCAACAAGATCCTCCAGACTTTTCATAAGAAACGGACTCTTCTCCACTATCGGGCTCAGCTCTCTTTCTATCCGAAGAATAGCAGAGCCTTCAGACTTTTTCCTAACGTACACGTCTTCCAGAATGTCCTGCCGTACCATCAGAAAGAACAGCGCAGGGAAGTCTGTGAAGATAAACGGTAAAATCAAAGCGGCGTTCTGCACGGCTGAGAGAAACTCCCCCCTCTCTATAAACTCCCGGATGGCTTCTCTTTCGGAAAGAAGAGGGGGAGGTGCCCTGCTTGTAAGGGCCTCTTTTTCAAAGGCAACCCAGGCTTTGTAGTACGCCTGCTCGCCAAAGTGCTCCAGAACAATCTTCTGTATGCCCGCTTTGTCAACGGGAAGAGAAAACAGCTTTTCTTTCATGGCATTGACGTGCGAAAGCTCTAAGTCGCGCGCTTCTTCAATGTCCAAGAAATGAGAGTCTTCATCCATGGCCAAACAAACAAACAAACACCCCCACGTATAAGCAGACACAACTAGCACAGAAAGCCTCTGCAGAGACCAAATTAAACAGCAAATAGCAAATACCAAATACTAAACAGCAAATACCAAACAGCAAAATTAATTTTGCCATGCGGAAAGCCCGAAGAAGAGAAACGCCTCCGTATGAGAAAGGAGATCTGATCCTCACAAACACAACGGAAATAGAGAAAGAGCTTCTTTCCCAGATCAGCCCAGAAAGCACGCTGGTTGTGGTAGACAAGCCGGCGGAGAAGTACTTGGAGAAAGTGCGCCAAGACACAGAGGAGCTTCTTGGAAAAGAGCGCGTTTCAGAAGATCCTGCACGGGGCGTGTCTTTCTGCACGCTTGCAGACTTCAAAAGGGAAAAGACTCTGCACTCTGCTGCACAGGACTACGTGTTTGTAAACATACGCTCTAAAAAAGACAAAAAATCAGTTACAGAGAAAATGCACGCGCACAAGAAAAGGTACTTCTTTCTTAGCAACGCATACAAGATAGAGAAAACAGACTCTCTGGAGCATCTTGGGATAAACAGAGTGCTTCCCAAGAAAGAAGACTTTGGGCTGCTTCGCTCAGCACGCTCGTTTGGAAGAACACACGAAGTGATTTTTGGCGGAGACAAGCACCTGAAAGACAGTGCATGCACAATTGCCATAGAGCAAGAGATCACAATACCGTGCATTGTAGCCGTGGAGAAAGAAGAAGACATAGAGAGAGTCTGCGAAACAGTTGAGAAAGTCAAAGCGCTGGAAGGCAAAACAACGGCAGACATCTCAGAGTACCTGCAGAAAAAGAAGTGGGTGTACGTGGCTACATACAGCGCCCTTCTCAAAGGCATAAGCACGTCTTCCTTCTCTCCTCTCAGAGAAGCGACACAAAGCATTCTGTCGTACGACGCAACAGACAAGTCGGCGTATCTTCTGAGCATGCACCAACTCTCTCTCCAAGTCTTTTCTCTGTGCACTACACAGGACAGAGGAAAAGTCCTGAAGATTCTGGACACACTTCCCCAGTACGGCATCAACCTGGGAGAGAAAGCGATTGAAACAGCCAAACAGCGCGAGTCTTCTGCATAGACCCAGCACGGGGCGTGCACAGTGCTAGCAATAGACACGGTGTATTATTCTGCTAGTATCAGTATTCGGCATGTCCGCTCTGTGCTAGAGCAAGCACGCATGCACGCAAGCACGCCGCAACAGTTATTCTAATAAATACAATCCATCACTAGCTTGCCAGTGCAGTGTACATGCACACGCACATGCACATCCTAGATATGCAGTTGGCAGTTGGCAGTTGGCCTTGGCAGTTGGCAGTTGGGAGTTGGCAGATGGCAGTTGGGAGTTACTGCAGGACGGCAGCACCAACTACTGGGTTTAAAACATGCAGATGCACGGCCCGGCACTCCCAGGCGAGTAAAGCGGCTGAAAGAGCTTGGTCCTGGGATATATTTAGTCTTAGTTTAGTTTTTTATTTGCGCTGTCCATGGAGAGACTCTTCCGAATAGAAGACATTCTCCAGTATATAGAGGAGCAAAAGAACAACAATGCAAGCCTGACAAGACAACTGTCTATGTACTACGAAGCTACACAGAAAAACCTGGGGGTGACTTCTAAAACCCTGTGCTTGTGGAAGGGGTACATAGACCTCCTGGAGAAGAATGGATACGCGTACGCAGAGATTAGAGAGGTCTACAAGATGCTCAAGAGCACATACTGGAAGTTTCTCTCTTTCTGGGACAGCTGGTTTGAGTACGAGAGCAGGCTGTCTTTTGAAGAGAGCAAGAAAGCCAAGGTGCTTGAAATGGCACACGACATTCTGCAGTTCAAAGAGTGCCAGGAGAAGAAAGACATTCTCCAGTGGGTCAGGGAAAGAGCAGTAGGGCCCAGAGGAAGCACAGATACAAGAGAACCCGTCCGGGAACCCGTCCAAGACTCTTTTCGGGAACCCGTCTGGGAGCCCGTCCAGGAGCCCGTCCGAGAGGCCAAAGACATGACTTCGGGTATCGTATACCCCGATACGCCAAGAAGCCTGGCTGTAAACACTGCAAGCATGTACGCATCTCTGGGGACCATGACGATAGGAGGCGGGATCTTTGACGCCCTTCCAAACGCAGCGTACTTGAAAGGCCCCCCAACAGAAGAGTTTCTGCCCTCTGCTGCGCCCCAAGAGACGTCTCTGATTCAGAGCGCACAAGGTGCAAGCAGCAGCGTGTACAAAAAGATCACACTTAACGGAAAAAAGCTGAAAATCCTTCGGACCATTGGAAAAGGGGGCAGTGGGAAGGTCTACCAGGTGCTGTCTGATAAAAACGAGGTGTTTGCCCTGAAAAAAATCAAGATACCTCCTGGGAAAGAAAACGAAGAGCTGCACAGGAGCTATGTCAACGAAATAGACCTTCTGAAGAGGCTAAAGCACAGACACGAAATCGTTACACTCAAAGACAGTTATATCAACAAAGACAGAATTGCCATTCTCATGGAGTACGGAGACATAGATCTGTGCAAGTTCCTGGACATAGAAAGAATGCGGACAAAAGGGCACGGGTACAGAAAAAGCCCTGAAAACTACACAATGGTTGCGCTTTGGGAGCAGATGCTCAGAGCAGTGAAGTGCATACACGACCACAGGATAGTGCACAGAGACCTCAAGCCTGCAAACTTTCTGTTTGTTGGGGGAAGGCTGAAGCTGATAGACTTTGGCATTTCAAAAGAGATAAGAAACGACACCACAAACATTATCAGAGAAAAACAGATAGGCACCATCAACTACATGTCTCCAGAAGCCATCATCGAAGGAAAGGCAAAAATAGGGCGCAGCAGCGACATTTGGTCCTTGGGGTGCATTCTCTACGAGATGTACTTCGGAGAGTCTCCTTTCATGCGGTTCAAAAACCTTGTGCAGAGAATGCAGAAGCTTCTCGACCCAGCATACACTGTAGAGTATCCAGAAGAAGACCCAGAAGACACAAGGCATGCAGAGATCGTCCAAGAAATACAAAGATGCCTTGTCCGAGAGCCCAAGCAAAGGGCCCGGATAGACACGCTTTTAGAAGAAGGAGTGTGCAGCAGAAAAAAGCGAGCTAGTGCACTGTGCGTGTTTTCCAGAGAAGATCTCCACAAGTTCATATCAAAAATCATGGACATGAAGCACCTTGCACCAACAGGAGAGGGAAGAGACAAGATTATAGAAAAGATTTCTAGCCTTTACATCAGAGAAAAAGACCCGTTAGGGTAAGATGGTGATGGGGTGGGTGGTACTAGGGTGGTACTTGAGTGGTACTAGGGTGGAGTTTCTAGTTTATCTATCTGCCAACTGCCAACTGCCAACTGCCAACTGCCAACTACCAACTGCCACCCCCACCTCCTTTCTTCCCTTCTTCTTATCCCCCAGACTTGTGCACTAAGCCTTTAATAGACGGACAGTTATTGCCCAACACTCTAAACACTATTATCCAACTGTAACTGCTTCCATCACTGCACATATTTCTATTCTATACTGGCTAGTGCAAACAGCATACTATACTTAGGAGTTGGCACTTAGCACCAAACTCTTTACACATCTTTTGAATAAATTAAATCTGCTGTATCTACAGGGTGGTATCTACAGGGTGGTATTGATGCTAACACCCCCCATCACCACCAACACCTCCCAACCCGGACTTTAACACTACCACAGATACTACTTCTAGATACAATATATTTGTATTTATTCTATATATTCGGTCTATACTGATCTTAACCGCTAACTCATCCGCCAATCTACTCCTAGTCCCATTCCTAGTCCTAGTCCTAGTCTTATCCCTAGTCCCATTCCTAGTCCTAGTCCTAGTCCCATTCCTAGTCCTATCCCTAGTCCCATTCCTATCCCTTCCCCCTTCCCCCATCTCCCTATCTCTAGGACGAACTTGGGGCACTTTCTAAGGCTTTTTCTTATCCGCGCCTTTTCCACGATGGCTCTTTTCTGTGTTGATGTTTGCATCGCACGCTACAATTTTCACTCTGTCTGCTCTGACAAGCTCGTCGTTTATGGTCATTACAAAGTTCTTCACCACAAATGTCCACACGTCCGCAAAGTTCTTGTAGCTGATAATCGAAGCTTTGAAGCTCATTTTGTTGTGCACGCTTCTATTGAAGATAAGATACACCGCATTGTCAAACTTCTCTAACAGAGCACTTCCCTGCTGCGGTGTGATAACCTGCGAGTTTACTTTCTCTTCTATGGTGTCTTGAAAAGCTTTGCCAATGTTGCTTTCTCTGTAGAACTGAAACATTCCTCTGTAAAATAAAATTATATTTTATACTCCAATCCTTCTCTGCTAATAGACCTCCTTGGAGAAGAATTGTTCTGTTTGTATCTAAACAGCCTAGAAAAAGACAAAAAGAAATAATTTTCCAGATTGGAGAGAGCTGCCTGCTATAAGAAGAAAAGCAAAGTTTATTTTATGCAGAGATGGAAAGTTCTTCTGCCTGGGTATACTCCAGAAGAGAAAGCAAGAGAAAAGACAAGCACGTTCAAGAACATACACAGAGTGGAGATGGAAGAGTGCCGTGCAGGAAGAGACGGGCCGTGTGCTTCTGAGGAGGAGAAGTCTTCTTCCTTCCGCGTGCAGAAAAGAGTTCTGTTCTGCAAAGAAAGACCCGTGGTGTGGATGCAGATCAGGGGCGTGGAGATGGAGTACACTCCGGGGGACTCTGTTGTCTTCTGTGTGCCAAACTCTAGAAAAGAAGCTGAAGACTTGCTTGCGCAGTTCAGCACGGAGCATGCGCACGTGTGCTTTAGAAGAATCCATGTCAGAACGGGAAAGGAAGTATTCTCGTACAAAGGAAGCATTCTTGGGTACTTCCAGCGATATTTGGACCTGAAGTCTCTTCCTTCGAAGCTGTTTCTCTACAAGCTGTCTCTGTACGCATCAGAAGACGGGAGAGACAAGCTTCTCTACCTTGTGTCCAAAGAAGGAAGTGCAGACTACTTTGGGCTAAACAAGAACTGGAACACGCTTCTTGACCTGTTCAAAGAGTTTGGCGTGCAGATGCCCCTGGAAGTGTTTCTTGAAGTGTGCACAGAAATCAAACCGCGTGCTTTTTCTCTTATCAGCCAGCAGAAGGCAGAGCCTGAATTTCTTTGCGGGCTGGTGTTCAACACCAACACAAACACCAACACCGACACCGACCCAAGCACCGACCCAAGCACCGACCCAAGCACCGACCCAATCACAGAACATGGAATGAACGAGCACACACGGTACGGGCACGTCTCCTCCTACGCACTCAGAGAAGAAGGCGGGGAGAGAGAGGACTTGGAGGAAGACGGCACAGTGTACTCTGTAGGGATCAAACCAAACAGACTTATGAAAATGAGTGCTCTTAGCGGAGTGCTGATAGGCACGGGCACGGGCGTGGCTCCTTTTGTTTCTTTTCTGGAGCACAGAGAAGAGCAGGAGTATGTGCTGTTTTACGGATGCAGAAGAGAGTCGGAAAGCATTCTCCACGCACTGGGCCTGATTTCTGGAAAAGGAAGCTCCTGCCGGTACAAAGGAGCAAGGCAGTTCAGGTACAAAGGAGTAGAGATATACGTGGTGTACTCGAGAGAAGACGCGTCGCTTCACATGGACACGTTCTTCAAAGCAAGCCCAGAGACAGATAGTCTGTGCAAAAGACTGCAGAATGTGTACGTGTGCGGGAATAGAGAAGTACAGAAAAGCTTTAAGAGCCACTTTTCTGCAGAACCCCTATCTTCATTTGTAAACCTGTTTGTTGACGACTGGGCATAAAACAATAGATGTGTGTGGTGTGCTAAGACAGGACCTGTCCTTGTCCTTGTCCTTCTCCTTGGTCTAAAATAAAACTGCACATTCCACAACCTTGTCCAAACCGGATCAAACTTTGATCTTTGTTAAGTCTGCTCTAGATATAGTATCTACTAACTACTAACTACTATTCAGTACCTACTGCCTACTGCCTACTCCCTAGTGCCTACTGCCTAGTGCTGTGCGTTTGCTGGGGATGGGTTGACATCGAACGTCTGAGCTTGGTTATCACTCCATACTGAGCATTCATCACTCCACATTGATTATTGATGGGCTGGATCCTCAATCCCTCATCATTTCTCATGGTCTATTGACCCCTTCCAATATGTGCAAGCATCCTTCATATTCTCGTTATGTATCACCATATATATCCTGCACCCCATATCAGATATAACTGGTATACTCTATAGGACTAGTATTAGAACAGAAACAGAAAGAGTAAATGTAAGAGTAAATGTAAAAGTAAATGTAAAAGTAAATGTTTTATTAGCCTTCTATTTCCACTTCCTTTTTAGAACACTATAGCAGCAACAACTCCTCCAACTGCTAGCAGAATAGTCACCCCGCATACAATATAAGGACTCGAGAGAAGAGCTATAGATGCCTCCATAGTACCTGTAGCTCTGGCATCTTTCCCGTTATCTTCTATATCCTTCAAAGACAAAGGCTGGATAATCCCATAGAAATACTCAACTTCAAAAATGTAATGCCCCTCGCCGATATTGTATTCCAGTACAATCTGTTTTTTTATGCCAGTCAGTTTTCTGTTGAGGTATAAAACTAAACTGTGCAAACACTTGCCCACATCTTCAAGAGACTCTTTGCACGGGCTGGTGTTTATAGAAGGGTCAAGCGAATCTATACACTTCTGCAGATCGGTTAGTTGGAAGGTTGTACCTTGTGCCCAGTTGATAACCTCCAATACATATTCGAGATGCACAGGCCTTCCAGCCTCGCGGTACTTGCTAAATATCTCGTCCATAAAGCAAAACTTCTTTTGTATTTGCAGTTGCATATCTATACTTACCGATGCTTCAGATACGGGTCTTGGCGTGCTGTAAGCAAGTGCCTTCTCTCTATGCCCTTCCAGCTTTGCCTGTGTGCTCCTGAACACTTTGATAGCATCGCTGAATGCTGATACTGTCCTGAAGTGCTGCTCTAGATTGGTTGTAGATGCATCCAGCATACGTAGCACGTCAAGAAGTTCTGTGCACACACCAGCTGTTGCTTTCGGGTTGGCATAGAAGCTAGCTAGGGATAGATCAGCTCTAGTCTCTTGATCAAGATCCTTTGGGGTTGTTCTAAAGCACTTTATGTACGTATCCATCAGAGCTTTCTGGTACTCTTCCAATGGGTTCACCAGAGAAAGGTTAAGATCCTGGACGGTTCTGTTGTACAGTGCTATTGCAATCAAAGCAACGGGCTTGTCTATGGCATAGAGATAGTGTGTGAAGACAATGCCTCCAGCTAGGTTTCGGAGAAGTGCATCATCCTTAACAGTGTTCATCATACACCCTACAATGCACTCTACGAGAGTGTTTATCCCGTCCAGCATGGTTTCTAAAGCCTGCACCTTCTCTTTGATTGGTGGAGAAGCAATGTCTTTTACAAGATACGAGCTCCAGGACGCCTTGGCGTTTCTTCTGTTCTTCTTGTACGCTTTGTAGTTCTGTATTAGATCGTTGGAGTCTTCCTTTGCCATGTCGTAGTATACCGGAAGCTCTGGAAGCTGGAAGGCAGCTTGGACCCACTTCTTCATTATCTCTTCATCCATGCTACTTCCCAGGGACAGATCTATTGCATGTCCGTTAGGTGCTTTGTGCAGAGCAGTTAGGTCTTTTATCTCATCCAGGAGCTTATCTATCTTATTCTGGGTTTTAAAGAGCTCCGGATCCTCAGCCACAGATATGGCCACATTGACAACACCGTTGGCTTTTTCCAATAGAGGAGATATGACGGATTGGAAATGCTGGCAGTACTTATCTGGAGCAGACCCTTTCCCATAAGTATATAGCTCCTGAAACCCCTTTAGTGCCTTGAACGAGCAAGTGCTCAGAGCACGCGATTTATCCGTGTGCTTGGGATACTTCTGGTTGTTGTACAACACATCAGTAGCAATTCTATCTGGTGCAGTAGTTTCTACACTTCCTGTGCAGTGCTTTGGCTGGATGAAGTCTCTGTACAGACAGCACAGCTCATTAAGTCTCTCTCGGAGGATACCGTCTTCCTGGTGGGTCTTTGCAAAGACAATCCCTCTGTCTTTAAACGTGTTTCCCAGAACTAGCAGTGTATCCGCAGCAAACGTCTCGAGTCTAAAATCGGGAGGAGGAGTGCTGTTTGGGGAGTTGGATGGTGTATTGGAGAAGTAGTACCTGTCCAGCATACCTGTGTACTCTGTAAGGAACATAAACTCCGTTGTGTTTCTGATAAAAGAGATATACTCTTCTTTCTTACGAGTATCATTAAAATACTTATCTTCCAGTCGGGGCAGAGCGTCCTTTAGAAGAGACACCAAGCTATCTCTAATCTCTGCCTGGTTGGCTACTAGTCTCTTCCAGTCTTCTATAAAAGAGAGCAAGTCTGGAGAAGGGGCGTTTGGCAAGTTCTGTGCAGAGTCTTCTTTTTCTGTCTGTGCTAGCACTTCCAACAAGGCTTCAACTTCTTTGGCAGCTGCTTTCCACTTATCGCATAGAGCTGCATGTTCGGTTGTTATGACAGTTTCCAAGTGATTATCTTCATGGTTTTCCTCCAGAAAAAAACTGTAGTTATAAAACAGATCCTGTGCTATCTTTCTCAGTGTGTCTTGAACCTTCTCTGGGTCTTGTTTCTTGGCAGTTAGTTGTGCTGCATATTTCTCAACTAGCAGCGGAAGCAAGCACATACACGCTCTTCTGTCAGCTGCATACCTCTTCAGAATCGTATCGCTATTCTGCAAAAACATACTAACCTCTTTAATATTAGCATCAGATCTCCTCTTGCTATTTGTGGCACAGTACTCGTTCATGCCAGCGAGTGCAGCCACATAGGCAGTGCTCTTGTCTGTTTCTATCTTTGCTCTGTCTTCTTCAACAGATGCGTTTATCTTTTGTATCTCTGCAATATAATAGGTATTGAGGGTTAAATCTGTGCCACGCACCATAAGCAGCAGGGCAAGACAGATACAGCATATCAGCAGAAAAAGTTTTGCTTGTTTTCGTTCTTGAATTATACTCATTTCTCAAACTTGGGTGTTTGTTAAGTTTTCTTTGCTTTTATACTTTTATCTAAGATCACACAGATCACACAGGATCACACTTCAGCCCATCACTCTTTATATTTATATGTCTCCAACCGATATTATACACCCTGCACTCCATATCAGATATTCGGTTAGTATTCGTGTTAGTATATTCATCCCAAAGCCAAATGCTTGTCACACCCATCCTCTATAGGCCTAGGCCTATGCTGGGCTTGGCGAACATTTGCTCGGAGATAGAGACGAAGACAATTAAGTCTGAAACCCAGAACATGTGCAAAGCACAATCAAACTGATGTATCAAAAAGTTTTGAATCTTAAAATTAAAGATATAAATTGAAGTGTTTTTGTTTGCGGCACTATGAATTGCATGCATAAAAAAGATAAAGTAAAAGACAAACAAGGGTTCTTTTTATTTGGTACTAAGCTAAACGTGGTAATACTGGCCGTTGGCGTGCTGTCTGCTATACTTGCAGAGGCTGGGTGCACAGGAAGACAAAGAACCGACTCTCATACTGAATATGTAAACCAAACAACACAAAGACTCGTAGAACTGTCACTAGAAGGACATTCGCCTTCTGAACTTGTCTGCAGCAGCACAGATCAATATAAATATATTACGAATCCAACTAGCGGGTACAATGGCGAAACGCGCTACGAGCATGTTCGGGGCGGCATATCCAACACGCCTTTTGATTTGGAAAAGTTTAACATACGTCCGAAAAGTGCTTCAAATAGTGACAGGAACAATAATAAGCCTAGCAGTAGTGCCAATATTACTACAAATCCTAGAAACCCCGATGGTAGAGCAGACAGATCAACCAGCGTAGTGGAGGAAAAAGAAGAGACAATCTCCATGCTTGAAGCGATTTTTTATATACCTATTATACCTTTCGCAGTGATATATGAAATGGCAACGAGTAAGAAGGAGAGTAAATGTTCAATTATGTAATGAGATCTAAACTAAACCAACTTCAGAAAAAGAAAAGTCTTTTCTCGGCAATTAGTTTGGGAGCAGACGTAATATGTAATATGTAATATGCAATATGAAGTGTAAAGAATACTCTTTCCCATCACAGAAGCGTAAAAGAACAGTAATAAAAGCGTACTCATCAGTGTGTATTCAAGTTGGTGGTTTACGTCTGTTAGTGTTTGCAATAGCATTATTCTTTGTCTTATACATTCCGGGCCTACTCCGTATATTAATTAATACACCCCATACACTCCATATCTATCTGTCCATATACTCCATATTTATCTGTCCAGATATCTACTCATACACTCCATATCTATCTGTCCAGATATCTGCTCATACACTCCACATCTATCTGTCCAGGTATCTGCCCATACACTCCATATCTATCTGCCCATACACTCCATATCTATCTGCCCATCTTTTCTATTGTTTTTAGAAAGCCCTTTGGCGAGCACACGTCTGTAGACCCGATAATGATGCACGTGCCTGTGTTTTTAGCTATCTCTCTTATCTCTGTGATCTCTGCAATGGTCACCCCCCCAATAAAGTACACAATAATGATCTTTCTTTCATGCACGCCCCCTGCACTTGGCGCTCGAAACACAAACTCTCTTTTGCGCAGAGACTCTCCCGATAAGGAGTCTTTCTGAACGGGAAGAGACACCCCAAACCGGGCACACGCTTGGGCGTTCTTCGACACAACCCCCTCAAGAATGTCGTGCACTACCGGAACGTACCTGGAAATAGCCTGCTTGCGCGATGTTGCAGGCTTGACTGCCCTCCCGAACAGACACCGCTCAACAAACTTGGCTTCGTTGATCTTGTCCTCCGAGACGTGACCCTGCTCCACAAAAGACCTTTCTTCTTTCGAAGTGAGCTTGCCGTAGTTGAGCATCAGAAGAAGGTACATTCTGTACTTCTCTTCTTTTGTCAGCTTGGATGCATCTAGAACACTAAGCACTTCTTTGACTGCAGAAGATCTGAAGCTCTTCCCTTCAGACGTCTTCCCCGTGGCTAGCGACTGCTCTACTTCAGAGACTTCTTTGATGCCGTTTTCGTTAAAGTACCCAACACACTTCTCCAGAAGCCCCATCAGAATTTTTATCTCTTTCAGCGTTCTTGTTTGGGCAGGAAGCTCCTGCACAGCCTTGACCAGCCTTTTGATGTTGCCCTTCTTCTCCTTCTCCGTGCTTTTGGTTGTTTTCTTGATCAGAGCTGTTAGTGTTTCGTGTGCGACCACAAGCTGTGTGTTCTTGATGCTTTCCCAAACTGTGTGCTCTCTGTTCATCTCTACCTTGTGCGAAGGATCCACTGAAGAGGTTGAACTTGTGCTGGAGTCTGAACTTGAGCTTCCCGAGCTGGAAGAGTTTGTGCCTGTCGATGAAGACTCGTCTTCCTCTGTGCCCTTCCCTTTATCCTTCCCCGCCTTCCCCGCCTTCTCTCCTTCCTTCTTTCCCCGGCTTTTCTTCTTGCTGCTTTTCTTCTTTGTGCGCGTCTTCTCGCTTTCTTTCTCTACTTCTACAACATACCCAGGACCTGCACACCCAAGATCCCACAGCAGACTCTCAAACGTAAAGAAGTGCAGAAGAGGAGTGCTCATGTCCACCCCGCGCTCTATAATAAGGAGCTTCCCCGGACCCGTTGTGTCTACTCTCCGGGCAAGGTCTTTTGTTTGCTGCCCCACAGGCACGGGAGTGCACGAGACTCCAAGCACTTTGCACAGGCCCCGGAGTCTTTCCCCCGTGCTTTCTGTGTACCTTTCTTTGTCCGTGTAGAACACGTGCTCAGAGTAGAGCTTGAACACGTCTGGAGAAAGTGCAATGAAATCAAAAATAACTGTTTTGTACACAAACTGCACCTGCTTTTCTTTTTTCCTTCTTTTCTCCGCCTTCTTGGCAAGCCCCTCCAGCACGTCCTCTTCCTTCTTCCCCATGGGAGAAATGGACACAACGTACACACTCGGGTACATATTGTGTGCGAAGTCTTTCTGTATCTGCTTGGCCCGCGCGCTGTTCATCCTGACGAAGTATATCGCCGTGAAGTCGGGAGAAGGGACTCTTTCCTCCTCAAGTCTTTCTATAACTGCTATGTTGTGTGCAAGAACATCGCTCATGGGCACGGAGTAGTGCAGAAGCTCCGCTGTGTCCTGGTCTATCACAAGAACTCTCCACTCCTTCTCAGATGCCCCAAGCCCTAGAACATGCTTTTTAATTCGCTCTGCCACAACCCCAACCAAGTCCATGCAAATGCAAATGCAAATGCAAATTCAATCCAACCAAATACAAATACAAATGCAAATTCCAATCTCAATCTCAATCCCAATCCCAATCCAACCAAAGACTAAGACAAAGAGCACTCTCCCAGTCCTAACTCTCCCTTCCCCCCCAATCCTAACTCTCCCTTCCCCCAATCCTAACTCCTCACCCCCCCCCCACTAACTCTAGTATTACTACGTACTATTATATTCTGTGCTTGGGCAAGTATAAATACAAATTAGTTTTTATTATTATTATGGAAGCAATTGCGCTTGTTCCAACCATTGAGAGTCTGCTTGCACAGAAAGACGGGAGCAGAAAGCAGGAAGGCATCAACTTGCTTGCACAGAATGTGGGGTACATTGGAGGGCTTCTTTCAGGAGTGCTTCCTTTTCTCGTTCCGGAAGACTTTCCAGAGAAGACGGAGTTTCTGCACTTGCTTGCTTCTATGGTGTACTTCTACAACCACAAGTACACGGAGTGCGTGCACCACGCCATTCTTTCAAAGAACGAGTGGTTCAAAGCAGCACAGAAGCACGACCCGTCCCTGGCCCTGTACTTCCAGGAGTCGAGAAACAGGCTTATCAGGAAGTACATTGAAACGTCAAAGACGTCCCCAGACTCGGTGCTCTTCTCTTTTGTGGAGGCTCTTGTGGGGGAGGAAGAAGGCGCCTTCTCTCTTCTCGGGCTGTTCGTAGAGACGCAGGACACAGAAGGGCTCAAGAAGTACCTGCAGAGCCACCCGCAAACACTCTCCGAAGAAAACGAGCTGAAGTTTGTGGTTGACGGAGTGAAAAGAGGCCGCTTCTACAAGAGGTTCCTCGTGATGGTCAAAGAGATCTGGGAGGAGAAGAAAGAAGAAACGTACTCCAGACTGTTCTTCAAGTCTCTCTGCGACAGCTACCTCGCTGAGATCCGCCCCCTCGAGCCACGCACAAAAAAAGAGTGCGCGAAGAACATCCTCGCCCTTCTCGAGTACCTCTCTGCAAACAGAAAAGAAGTAGCCCTCTTCCTGGCATTTATTCTGCACGACATCTCCCCGGTCTTCTCCCAGAGCATTGCTTCGGAGGCGGCAGATGCACAGATCCACTCCCTGCTGAAGGGGAAGTTCCAGGCGGAGACGTACCAGAGATTCCTCACACAGATGAACAAAACGAACTTCGCCCTTCTCTCAGACCTCGCTAAGTCGCAGAGCTCCAAGCTCTCCATGAACCACATGGCCATCAGCTTCTGCAACGGACTTATGAGCTGCAAAACCACAAACGACTCGTACCTCAGAAAGAACCTCGAGTGGATGCGGCAGGCTAAAAACTGGTCCAAGTTCGTGGTTGCTGCTTCTTTTGGAATGGTCCACACGGACAGCGAAGACCCTTTTGAAGTGCTTCGCCACTACCTCCCAATGGCCTCTCTCAGAGACGGAGAGAAAGACGAGCCGGAAAGCGGGGGAGCCCTCTTCGCCCTGGGCCTCATATGCATGAACAGCCCGGAGATAGCAGACAGCTTCCTCAGCACGTTCCTGGAAGCAGAGCTCGACACAAGCAGAAGCCACATCGTCCACGGGGCATGCCTCGGCCTCGGCCTTGCTCGGCTGGGCACGGGAGACACCGACACCATCAACACCTTCAAGACGGTGCTGTACTCCGACACCGTGGCCGTCTCTGAAGCAGCAGCGTACGCCATTGGGCTTGCAAGTGCAGGGTGCTTCGACCCCGCACTCGTGTCGGACGTCCTCACGTACGCCAAGAACACCGAGCACGAGAAAATATCCCGGAGTGTGGGCGTGTGCATCGCTCTGAGCTGCATCGGCGCCTCTTCTTCAGAGAGCTCGAAAGACGTGCAGGACCTTCTTCTGCAGATGGAGAAGGACGCAGACCCCGTGGTGAGGTATGCAGCATGCCTCTCCCTGGGCACGGCGTACGTGGGCACGGGAGACCTTCTTGTGGTGCGCAGGCTTCTCTCCGTGATCAGCACGGACGCTTCTGAAGACGTGAAGAAAGTAGCCGTGTTCAGCATAGGCCTCGTCCTCTCCAGCCCCACGGAAAAGCCGCGGGAGAAAGAAAGCGAGCTCTGCAGCGTGCTGGAGCCTTTGGCGCAGAGCCACTCGGCGTACGTGCGCTCGGGCGTGGCTTTGACTCTGGGGATGTTCCTTGTGGGCACGGGGTGCAAGAAAGCCCTGGACTTGATAGAGGTGCTGATGTACGACACAGTGCCGTACGTTAGGCAGCATGCAAGCATTGGAGCGGGCTTCCTTCTGATGCAGCACAATGTAAAGGACGATCTGGTGTACAGGAGAGTGGTTGAGCACATGCACGGCATGACGCGAAGGAAGAGCGAGGGGGGAGCTGCTCGGTTTGGAGCACTCCTGGGCCGTGCTCTGATAGACGCGTGTGGGAGGAACGGCGTGCTTAGCATCTACGGCATGTCTGGAGACGTTTCACTACGGAGCATATGCGGAGCTGTGCTCTTCTCTCAGTACTGGTACTGGTACCCCCTTGTGCCCTTCATTACGTTGTGCATGCGGCCCACGCTGCTTCTGGCAGTGGACACGGACCTTGAGCTTGTGGAAGACTTCTGTGTGGAAGTAGACGGGCCTGAAGCTCCCTTCCAGGTCACTTCTCTTCTTCCAAACGAAACAAAGAAGTCGCACAAGAAGTTCAAGACTCTTCCGCTGGCTGGGGAGAAGCCTGCTGAAGAGCCCAAAGAAGAGCCCAAAGAGGAAAAGATAGAAGTGGAGGAGAAAGCCCATGTCGTGAAAAACTTCTCCAGACTTACTCTTCTCCAGCACCAGAGATCTTCCATAGCAAATGCTCCCTCTGTGATCTTCTTGAAAAAGAAACAGGAACAGTAACAGTAACAGTAGGAGGAAGGGTAGGAAGGGTAAGAAGGGTAGTGCCAATACTACCATTCGTAAGGTACCGTAAGTACCATTCGTAAGTGCAATTGCTGGTGCCGTTCGTGGTGCCGTTCGTTGAAGAATAAATGAACATAAAGAAACACTGGAATGTGGAATGCTTTTGTACTAGTATTAGTATTAGAATAGGATAGTATAGTATTGGTAGTAGTATTGGTAATGGTAGAATGGGATATTGGTAGTATTGGTATTGGTAGTAGTATTAGTGTTGGTATTAGTAGTAGTATTGGTAGTAGTATTAGTAGTATTGGTAGTAGTAGAATGGGGTATTAGTACTAGTGTTAGTGTTAGTGTTAGTAGTAGTACTAGTGTTAGTGTTTAATTTGTCTTTATCTTTTATTGCTCAAATTTTTATAACCGAATGAGTGCAATGAGCATAACGAGCAGTGCAGCGAACGTATTCCCCGAACATGTGCAAGGATTCTCTTCCGTGCTGCGAAACAAAGAATGCCCCTTGAAGATGAGATTCAGAGCACTCTTTGCCCTGAGAAACATACAAACAGACGAAGCTGTTCTGAGCATAGCTGAAGCATTTGAAACGGACTCCGTGCTTCTTAAGCACGAACTGGCCTACGTGCTTGGACAGATGCAGAACAGAACGGCCCTTCCCGTCCTCGCACGCCTCCTGGAAACCGAAGAAGAGAACGAAATTGTGCGGCACGAAGCTGCTGAAGCCATTGCAGCTCTTGGAGACCCAAAGTACATCGAGCTTTTGGACAAGTACGCCCAGTCAAAAAGCATTGTGGTCAAAGAGACGTGCGAGATAGGAGCAGAGCTTCTGCGGAGAGGAGGGTCCAAAGAGTCTCTCTTCGGGTCTTTTGATCCAGCTCTGCCAATGGAAGAGAAGGGCATAGAAGCACTCAAGAACACGTACCTGGACGAGTCCCTTCCTCTGTACACAAGGTACTCTGCCATGTTTAGACTCAGAGACATTGGAAGTACAGAAGCCGTCCAGGCACTGGGTGCAGGGTTCTTCTGCACAAAGAAGTCTGATCTGTTTGAGCACGAGATAGCGTTTATTTTTGGACAGCTTGCGCATCCAGACTCTGCCCCCTACCTTATACAGGCCCTTGCAGACGAAACAAAGCACGAAATGATCAGGCACGAGTGTGCAGAAGCTCTGGGCGCCATAGACTCCAAAGAGGCTAAAGACGCCCTTCTTCTGTTCAAAGACAGCCCCAACAGGATTGTTCGGGAGAGTGCAGAAATCGGTCTAGACATCATGGAGTACAAGTTTGAAGATCCCTCCCTTGAGTACATCGCTAGCAAATGGCAATAAGAAATCCCGGAAGGTGGTGTAGTAATGGGTGGTGTAGGGATGGGTAGTATTCGTTAAGTATTCGGTAGTGTAGTAATGGGTGTGCTGTTTATTTGTGGTGTGCTGTCTTTCTGCTAACCTGAACACTGCCCTATGACTAACTGACTAAATCCTTCTGCAGCCCTTCTGCAACACTCCGTAGCCCTTTTGTAGTCCTTCTGTGCTACAGGGTGACTACTGACTGACTACTAGGTGACTGACTATGTGGTGTATGCAATAAACTCTTTCGTCTTTCCATGCATGCATGCCCCTAGAAGTGTAGAGCCTACAATGATTGGGCAGATGTAGAGCAGAGCAGGCTGCCCCCTCTTGAAAAAGAACACCACTCCAAAGGTGACTATCAAAGAGATAACGTACCCAATAAATCCAAGAAGAAACACCCACGATGCTTTTTTCTTCTCTGCAAAGTCTCTTGCTACTCCAAGGTACAGCCCTGGGACTACAATGTCTCCCAGCCCTATCATGCTGGCCCCCATTCCCCTGAACGGACACACGATCTTGATGGGGAAGTCCAAGCCTTTTGCTACTCCTATCATAACGGGCGTGCAGAACACCCAGAAGATATCATACACAAAAAGAAGGGCAAGAAGCAGAAGAACCGTGTGCGTGGAGTCGGGCTTGATTTCCTGAAGACCGGTAATGGCAAAAGAAGCAGCCAGGATGTTTCCAAGTATCACACCTTTGTTCTTAACATACAAAGCATTGATGCACACAGAGAACCCAAAGAGTATCACGTTGGGGAACCTCCACAGTTCATCCGACAGCTCTCTTATGGCCTTCTTTACCTCAGCAACGCTTTTTTTCACCTCAGACATGAAATGACTTTTTGCCTTGGGCTCTTTCTCTTTCTCCCCCCCCTTCTCTTTCTCTTTCTCTTCTCCAGACTTTGCACCCGCCTCTGCGGACTTGGATGCACCTGCAGAAGAAGGCGCCTCTGTGGACTTGGGAGTGCTTGCATGCTCGGACTGCTCGGACTTCTCAGGCTTGGCCTCTTCTTTTCCTTCCTTCTCTGCCTGTGGCTTCCCTTCTGGTATGTCTTGCTTCTTCAGAAGATACAGCACGGCTTCCGTGTACACCATCGTCAGTGCTTTGTACACAGACACTACTCCCGTGATAGAGAAAAGCACGTTGAACACTCTGTTTAGAACATCCTTGGGAATGTACTTCAAAGCAAAGAACATACCTAGAAGAGCAATCGATCCAAATACTGGAAACATTTTTGCATCATCTATGGACATGGACTCTCTTTTCTCTGCAGTGTGTCTTGTTTTTGTTCCTGCTAGAAGAAGCAGTGAGGAGACTGTCACTAGAAATACTCCGCTCAACATTAAAAAAAACTAAACAGATCCTCTAAATACGTAAATCCTTCCATTTCAATTTAAATTTATCAAATACACACACTCCCATGCTTATCTATCAGTACCATGCATCAGTACCACTCACACTATCACCCATCAATGACACTCAACAATACCACTCACACTATCATCCACAGTACCACTCACACTATCACCCAACAATACCACCCAACATCTGCATGTGTACTTCACAAATATGTTTATTATGTACTCTATCTAGCTAGACCTTACCCTATCATCACATCCTTCCCCCATCATCACATCCTTACTGTGTTCTTCCTGCACTGCTTTCTTATGCTCTTGGTGGGTACTTGGTGGGCGCTCAGAGCTGCTTTGAGGTACGCTGCATTGTTTCTGCTGAGACGAGAGACTAGACAGTTTGCAGCCGATGCGTCTCCTTCCTTCAACTTCTCTGCTGCTTCTTTCACCTCGGCTGGAGAGTGCCCCGTTCTCATAAACTCCCGGATCTTTCCTCTGTAGTACATCTCTCTCTGGAAGCCTTTCAAAGACTCCTGCAGCTCTGGACTTTCTTCCTTCTCTGCATTGTACATATGAATGGCTCTGTTCCTTTTGGTGAGTACTTCTGGAGATATCTCAGAGAAGGCTTCTTTGAGAGTGCTCACCTGGGCAGACACAACCTCTCTCGTGTCTTTCTCTTCTGGAGATGTCTTGCACAGAGCACCTGCAAACTCTTCTCTGTTTGGAAGAAGAGAAAACGCAAGGTTGTACTCTACTTCCTCTTTGATATACCCCTCTTCCTCGGCACTCTGCCTGTGCACCCTTTCTATCTCCTCCTGGACTTTCTGCATCTTTTCTTTTGTCCCTTCAGTCTCTCCTTCAAAGTGCTCTGCCCTGTACTGCGCTTGCACTAGCCCCAGTGCTGCAGCATAGTTCACGAGTGTAACGCCTTTCTTCTTGAGCTCCTTGGCCTCTTCTAGAGACGCTTCGTACTTGTTCAGCCCGTAGTACGCCTGCATTCTCAGAGAGCTCCACTGCTTGCCCTCCTTCTTCCCCGCCGTCTTCAAGCAGCTCTTGAACTTGTTCAGCTTGTAGTAGCAGTAGGCTTTCTCAAACGTATTGTTCTTTGCACTCTTCACAGCCTCTTCAAACCTGTTTAGCTTGATCAAAGCAACTACTCTGTCTTCCTTGCTGGCACTCTTGTGCTCTAGAATGCCTTCATAGTCTCTGTTCTTCTCTAGTGCTAAAAGCTCTTTTCTTGTCTCCGTGCCCTCCATTCTTCTAGATCTTTTGTTCTAGCTAACTCCTAATTAAAAAAATAAAATATATACACCCCGAATACAGAACACTACCAATACTACCATATCACTAGTACTACCATGATACTAACACTACCATTACAATAATCCCATACTAGTACTATCAATGATACTACACTAATCCCATACTAGTACTAACAATAATCCCACACTACCATTACAATGATCCTACACCGGTACTATGACACTAGTACTACCATTACTCTAGTACTAACAATAATCCCATACTACCAATGACACTAACACTACTAATGGTACTAACACTGTTATTGTGGCATGCTGCAGGGAGTGCAAAAAGTGCAACACTTTGTGTTCCCACGCGGTCACCCATCGCAGTACTATCAAAGCTGTCACGGGCTTAACTTCGGAGATCGAACGGGATCCGGTGCTTACCCGAGCATATGGCCGCACACTCACAAATCAAACCACTTCCCAGAGTACCAACAGTAGGACTACCAAACACTAACTGTGTGGTAGTACTAACTGTGGAACTGACTGTGAGGTAGGACTAACTGTAGGACTAACTGTACTACTACTCTCACACTAACAGTTGGTGTATGAGTCAATACTACCTCACAGTTAATACCAACTGAACACAACTACCCCCAATCCCACAGCTACTAATACTACTAATACCACAATCAGTCATACTGCTACTAATCCTACCAATCCTACAGCTACTACTCCGAATACTATAAATAATCTTTATTAAGAACTTTTGTGTTTTTAAAGGCTTACTTTTCATAAGTGGTAGGCACATAAATAGATAGTTTAAAAGTAACTCAACAAAAAACTTAGCACTAAAGAAGTCCCTCCCGTGCTGCCCATGAGTACTACCGCGATGCATGTGTACTACTAGTACTCAGTACAAGAAGTATTTGGTCTTGCAGTTGGGTTTCCATTTGAATGTCTGAGAGTAGAGAGGTACTAAAGGGTTCGTACGTGGGAAACAGACACGTAGATCCGTAAATATCTTCTACCTGCGCCCTTGTACGGCTTCTGTTTATCTTCACCATGGCGTGGTAGCTTGGAGTCTCGTTCCGGCAGTACGGACAGGTTTGTTTTTCGTTCATCCACGTATCAATGCAGATGTAATGGAACACATGGGAGCATGGAAGCACAACCACGGAGTTGGAAAATGCAAGAGTCTTTTCAGTCCGGGGCATCTGCTGCCCGCATGAAGAGCCTGGAGACAGCACTGGAGCCTGGAGAGCGTCTGCATCCTCACTTGTGCGGGCGTCCTTCTGCACATAGCACAGATCATTCATGCATATGCCACATGTCTGGTCCTTCTGGGCATTGCTGGCATACCTGCACAGAAACATAAAGAACGGATGGGCAGAGTACTTTTTAGATAGGTTGGAAAGCGTTCCGGGCGTCGCGAAGGACGGAAGGTACTCGATGGGAATGCGAACACACAGCTCTTTGGGAAAGAGGGGGTCTTCTGGAAGGCGGAGATAAAAGACATTGAAGACGCCATACAGAGTCTTCTGTCTATCCAGCGAGTTTTCGACCGTGAACAGCTTCAGGTTCCTATACACGCGCATCTTCTTGCTAAACCTGCTCAGGTGGCAGAAGAACCGGACTATATTCTTTAACGGCAGCAGGCCCTTTGCGTTTTGGAGGTGCACAGAGACAGAAGGCAGAGTGTCTCCATGCAGAACATCAATAAGTAGAGCCACGTATTTGATGCACTGGAGAATCGCGTCTGGGTGGGTGAGTGTGTGAAAGATCCGGCTGCACCGGGCATAGTGGCAGGCAAGGTTAGAGACTCCCTGCATCTCCACAATACGGGAGGTTTCTGTTTGAAAGCCTGCCTTGAGCCCCGTTATGTAAAGATCCGTGAGTTCAATCAGAGCTTTGCAGTCAACAATCAGCGTGTCTATGCGGTTCATCACCAGCTTCTTCGTCAGTATCAACGAACTCAGCTGTATGTACGGGACGGCGTGGGCGCGCATCTCAGAGTCGAAGAACGTGCGGTACAAGACCATGCACTGTGTAAGCACCAGAAAAGAAATGTCTTCGCAGTATACTGCAGAGATGTTCCTCCAGCAGTTGATGTTTGTTAGATAGTGTATCCACAGCTTTTTCATGCTGCTGATGTACAGAACGCCGTCTTCGACAATGTGGACGTGCCTGAGCAAAGAGGAAGCGCCGGGCTGCAGACGGCTGTTGTGAAGACGCAGCTCTCTCACTGAAATATAAGACAGTGTTGATAAATACTCTTTTTCAACTGCCATGTATCTCTGATGTTCGGGGGATATGTCAGAGGGCTCTATTTTTACAACGAATTGGAAACTGTCTAATGTCAGACTGTCTAGAACCATGCTGTTGGCAGTTGCTTGCTGGGTGGTGAAATTCAGAAGATCAAATGTTTGCATTCTATGGAAACCGTTGTGTATAACATGGTGGGGGTACATGTTCGGTTCTCTTCCTCTGATCACAACAGCAACAGAAGAAACCTTCTGAACAACTTCTTTGTCACAGTAGATTTTTCCCAGCTTCCACAGTAACTGACTTTTATCGTCTAGATTACAAGGAACAGAAAATCCCAGATGCAGTGTATTCTTCTGAACGCGGTGTCTAAAGCTGTAGTCGTTAGTATTCTGGGGAGCCGAGTACAGAAACGTGCAAAAGAACAGAAGAAAACACTCTCCCTGTGTCAAAAAAATATTAAGATTCATAAAAAACTACTTATCTTTTTCTATTTATACACATGCCCAGAAGATACCAGTAACAATCCACCAGATACTAGTAACAACCCACCAGATACCAGTAACAACCCACCAGATACCAGTAACAATCCACTAGATACCAGTAACAACCCACCAGATACTAGTAACAATCCACCAGATACTAGTAACAAATATCCTCCTAATACTAGCACTACCCACACCCCAATACTAGCACCAACACTAGCACTAGCAGTAGTACTAGCACTACCCACCCCCCATCCAACAATGCATCTAACCGTATGTATTGTATAAATATTTATTACTCTTAGTCTTAGTCTTACTCTTAGTCTTACTCTTGATGTTATTGCTGATGTTATTGCTGATGTTATTGTTGGTGTCAATGTTGATATTACTCCTTCCCCGTTTGTCTCCGTCTCTTCTCTTTGCACTGGAGCACTACACGGGAGTGCACTTCTTCTGCTTGCTTTTTCTTTTTCTTGTTCTTCCAAGAAGAATGTCCATCGCCATGTGAAACACTTCTTCTACGTTCTCCCCCGTGCACGAAGAACACTCCACATACGACTTCGCAGAGATGTGCCTCGCCATGTCTATCGCTATCTTCTCCGTGATGAGATTCGCGTCTGTTTTCCTCCTCAGATCTGCTTTCATCCCCACAAGAATCCGAGGCGCGTCTTTGCAAAAGTGCTCTATCTCCTCCTTCCACCTTTCTCCTATGTTCTCAAGCGACCGCATGGAGTTCAGTGAGAAACACACCAGAATCAAGTCCGTGTCGAGATACGAAAGCGTTCTTATCCTGTCGTAGTCCTCCTGCCCCGCTGTGTCCCACAGATCAAGCCCTACTTTGGCCCCCGTGGCTTCGTCCGTGTACACTATCTCTTTTTTCTCAAACACTGTTGGCTGATACCCCGGCTCAAACTCTTTTGTGGCATACCTGAGAAGAAGGCACGTTTTCCCACACCCGCTGTCCCCAACAATCACAATCTTCTTCACCTTCTCCACCTGGTCCATGAATTAATTTCTTGTTTATTGAAATAATTTTAATATTTTAAGCGTATGCCAATCCGGGGTCTGGAACAAGAGATGACGGCCAAAGCAGGCCTGAGAGATATTCCCGTAGAGTCTTTGGAAAAAACAAAAATAGGCATAGACGGAGCATGGTTTGCACGAAAGTACGGTGTAAAAAGCAGCACGGACCAAGTCTTCACCGAAGGGGCAACAGAAGACATTCTGAAGAGTGTGAAGGCACTTGTGCACACGCTAGAGAAGAACGGGTGCCAGGCAGTGTGGATATGGAGCGGGCTTCCCGTGCGCACGGGGGGGCAGCGGAGAAGCATATACTACGACCACAGGAGGGAGCTGCTTCTAACGGAAACTTCTCGTTTGGGAAAGGGGGAGAAAAGAGAAAGAAAAGCGCAGATGGGCAGCTTGAACAGAGCCGTGGGGTACGAAGAGACAAAGCGCCTTGTCAACCAGTACCTCGCTACAACGGGCACGGAAGTGATCAATGCGCCGTACATGGCCGTGGCCCAGGGGGCGTACATGGTCAAGCAGAAGTACATCCAGATGTTTTTTGGCATAACAGACTATTTCCTTTTTGGGCAGGCTCAAAGCTTGATAACAAACTTTGTGTTCAAAGAGACGGACGGACAGAGGGTGGTAACACACGCCACGGTAATGGAGCGCGCAGAGGTGGAGAAGACGGTGTCTCTCTGCGGGGAGGAGCTGGGAGACTTTCTTCTCTCCCTCGGCTCGGAGTTCTGCCCCACGTCCCCCGTGCTGGGCGCAGAAGAGTTTGTGTTCGAGAAGGCCGTGCAGGCGTACAGGGCACTGCTCGTTGGGGAGAAGCCTTTGTGCACGCGCCTTGAAGAGCTGGGGGCTGAGGGCAAAGAGTACCTGGAGTGGTTCTGCATAGCCAAGGCGTGTGTTAAGCACCATCCGATTATTGGAGAGGACGGAGCACTCGCCCTCCTGGAAAGCGAGCACGCCCCGCACAATCTGTCCGTTATTTTTGGAAAAAAACTTGCCGACCAGGTGTACCTGGACTTCTCAAAAGGCCTCTGCTCCCTGGAGTACATAAAAGGCCTCGCGTACGGAGAAGTGCATGCTCTGTGCAGCAGGCCCGTGTTTGAGCTGGCTGTTCCGCTTATAAACGCTTTATATAGATCACACATTACGCTTTCTTGCATAGATATTAGAGGGGCTGTTAGCACGCACGAAAGCGTGCCCCCCGCGGTAGAGCACACGCTTAAGGCTCTTGTGGGGGCAGATCTTGTCAGTGTGGAGCACATCCCCCTGGCTGCACAGTGGCTGGTTCTTCTCCTTGCTAAAAAGAACGAAAAGCTTCTTGAGAACGTCTTTGTGCTCAACCATGTATTCATTGCGCTTGATTCTGCAGAAGCCATCAACTGGGACGTGTTTGAGTTTTCAGAAAGTGCAAAGTTCCTTGCCACTCTGATCAAAGACATGCAGAGCCGCACCAAAGAAGAAGGAGTGTCTTTCTGTCTTTTTGACCCAATCAACGGGTGGAGAATGAAAGAGGTGCTGGAGGCCGTGGGGGAGAACAGGGCTGAGGAAGTGCCTGCCCTGCTTGTGAAACAGAACCATCAGTTTATGGTCTCTCTCGTGGAGCTGTTCCGAAGAAACTCTCTTTCTCCGGGGATCCTGGGGACTCTTGAGCAGCTTCTGTCCTGCACGGAGCACAAGTAGGGACGGAACCCCTCCGGCACGGCACAGCAATAAAAGCAGAAACTGAGTTGTTGTCAGATCCGTTATTGATCACACATGAAACAGAAAACACCTGGGCGTGTTTTATCTTCTCTATAAATGGGAAGATATATCAGAACACGATGAGAAACGTGTTTTTACTAGGCTTTGTGATGGCACCTGGGGTGCTGGCTGGGATCGGAGGGTTGATAGGAGGAGCTCTGGGCTTGGGGTCTGCAAACAACGAAAAAACAGAAGTCGTATTCCCCCCGCCCAACTTTGTAGATCCACGAGCCAAGCACTGGGACGACGTGTCTCCAATGACGCAAAAATCGTGTCCTTCTCTAAAACCCGACGAAACACGAGGACTGGCTCCTCCACAGCCTCCTTCTGATAACAGAAACACCGTTATAAATGACGCATCCCCAGGAGCACAGCCTTCTCCCCCATCAAATCCAGCACCGTATGTGCCAGCAACGCCTTCGGCCCCGCCTTTGCCAGTAACACCCTCGGCTCCGCCTCTGCCAGTAGAGCCAATAACGCCATACGTTGCTCCTACACAAGCAACGCCGTCTGCACCGTCTAAACCATCTACACCTCAGCATCGGCCTATGATGCTTCCTTAACTACCGTGGTCGTAGGTACCTCAAACATGACTATCGTGGTCGTAGGTACCTCAAACATGATCTGCCATGACTATTTCTGCCATGTTTGGATATGCAGTTATCTGGCTGTACGAGCTGGAGCATAACTTGCCGTGTTTCTGACAGGTGCTGTATAGATACTGCACTGCGCTCTAATAAACCCCATTGTGTTATCTGAACATGTTTCTTTGAAGTGTCTGGGTGGACTGGGCCTGTGCTGGAACTGCACCCTGCACCGTGCCCGAACATCTCCTTACTGGGTAATTGAGAAAGAAAGAAAAACACAGCCGTGTTTTATAACGGCTTGACAGCTACAAAAAATTTATGAAAGGCCGCGCATTTGGTGGAGGAGAAGAAATCACGAAAGAGAACGAAAACCACTACGGAAGAAGAAACGAACCCGAAGCAGAAAGCACGGATGAAGACTACTCCAGCAGCGGAGAGTATCAAGTCGCCCAGACGCCGGTAAAAATGGAGCTGTCCTCTGCAGACGTGTACGTAGTGCACGAAGAAATACAACTAGAGTGGCCTTCTTTGACCGTGTGCGCACAGCCCTCAGAAAACCGCATACTTCTTGGGTCTTTCCCCCCGCGTGCAACAAAGCCCCACATCACAGAGATAAGAGCCATGCCAAGCTTTGACAACATCAAAGACATCAGAAAAACAAACTCTGTGGTCACGCACGGAGAGCCCAACAGAATACGAGCAAGCAAGCACTGTGTGTACGCAGTCTCTAACACGTCTTTCTCGGTGCTAGCTCAGTCTCTGGAAGAAATTCAAATATGTCCAATAGATGGCGGGTACGCTCTATCTACGCACGAAGACCGGGTGTTCTACGGAAACGGGTCTGAAGTAGTTGTTCAGAACGAAGAGAGCCTGGACTCTCTGCAGAGACTTGCTGTGCCTGAGAAGGAAATCTTTTCTATTGCACCGCTTTCTTCTGCTAGTGCAATGATAGCTACACAGAACCTAACACTCGCCGACTTCAGAAGCTCAGACATGCGCAAAGTGTACACTTCCAAGTGCGACATCAACTCAGTGGCATACAACGGAGACTCTTTGGTTCTCTTTGGAAACGACCAGGGAGTGCTGACTCTCTTTGACACAAGAGCCATGCGCGTGCTGGAAACTGTTAGATTCCACAAGTCTCCCATCACAAACGTTGCTTTCTCTTCACGAGACGCGTTTGCATCAAGCTCGGACTGTGAAGTTGTTCTGTGGGACATGTCTTTTACGGAGGAGTGGGAGCACCACAAGTATCTTAGCTTTGTGCACCAGGGACAGACCTACTACAAAGACTTCCAGTTTATTACTCCCGAAACGGTTATTACCACCTCAGCTGATGGCCTGTGTGTGTTCTCTCCCAGAACAACTCCAGAAGAGACCGAGTATGAGTATGAATAAACATAAACACATCTTCATCTTCATCTTCACCACCGCCTTGCACGCTGAAACCGTCACTTGCAGAGCGTAGGCTTCAGTGTGCCACTGTGCTGAGCCCTCTATCTACCCCCACTCCCACTCCCACTCCCCTAGTACCGAGTGCCGAGTGCCGAGTGCTGAGTACAAGGTCTTTTCTGCATTGTAGATGTGGAGTGTGCACCCGTGCTGTTGAGAGAATACAGTAGCTATTATATCAGAAGAAGAAAGAAAATTTTTATGTCAACACCAACAAAGCGGAAAATCATGCAGGATATGAAGAAGCTGGCAGAAGAGCCTCTGGAAAACATAATGGCAGTTCCCAGTAAGGAAGACATCATGAACTGGAGAGCCATCATCTTTGGGCCAGAAGACACGCCTTTTGAAGGGGGAGTGTTTGAGCTGAAGATTACATTTACAGACACGTACCCAAAGCATCCGCCAAACGTGTCTTTTCTCACGAGTATTTTCCATCCAAATGTCTATGTGAACGGAGACCTCTGCTTGGACATTCTCCAAAGCAAGTGGAATCCTACATACGGAGTGGGTCTTGTGCTTCTGTGCATTCAGTCTCTTCTTAATGATCCTAACACAAGCTCGCCTGCCAATCCAGAAGCCTCGAACTTGTTTCTGAACAACAAGCCTGAGTATATAAGGCGAGTAAAGGCCTCTGTGGAGAAGTCGTGGATCCACAAGCTGAGTACTACCTAACACTATCCCTAGTATCACAGTCATCCCCCCCTAATACTACAACCACCTTCCCCCTAGTACTACAACCACCTTCCCCCTAGTACTACCTAACACTACCCCTAGTACTACAGCTACCCTCCCCCTAGTGCCAGTCTGTCACGTGTTGTTAACCAGCAAAGTGTACCATAAGGATAAATATGCAGGAACAATCCAATCTTCTAATAAACTAACTTGCACTCTATCTAATACACAGTACTATTTGAGTAATTGACATACTAACCCGAATACTTAGTGCTCAGGCTGATGCTGTTGCTAACCACACTACATCGTGTTCAGCTGGTAAAGATGGAAACAAAGCACATCGCCAACTACTTACTAAGTACTAGATACACCTTTCACTACAGGATAGTATTTGTAGTCTTGGAATACAACAGCATATAGAACAGAGCAGAAATAGAAACGGCAATGGGCGAAACATTGGCAATACTAAGAACACTATCTGAACACCAGCACGAACACTAAGAAAGAGCCTGCACACTAGCTTTCTCTTTCTACACCCAAGATTAGAGCCCATATCTATAGACTGACTGCTCTTCGGGTAGAGGAATTAGAAAGCACTCGGTAGATCTTTGATCAATGCTTTGAACAGCACCATCACACAACATGCACCACTGTGCCAGAAGCTGTGCCAGCAGGTATGCCAGCATCCGGGCATAATCATCTTGGCAGTGCACACGTATGCTTCTTCGGTTAGAAAAGAATTTTATATGGGACAGTTCATGAGACAAGGCAGAGGAAAAGCCTTTGACAAAAGCATAAAGCAGAGAGAAGCACAGAAAAACGAAGCACTTGGCGAGCTGTACAGAAACAATCCTTCGCTAGAACAAGAAGAGAAAAGCCGCAGCGCCCATCTATCTCCACAGCAGAAAAGAACCAATAGAATGGAGCAGATCCACGCAGAGAACATTGCAAAGCAAGAAGAGAAAAGACAGCTCTATGAAGAAATAGAAGCCCGGAAGCAAGAGAAGCTAAGAAGAAGAAAGGAATGGACCAGAAAGTTCAGCCAAAGAACAAAAAAAGGCCAAATACCCCTTGACCATAGAATCAACTTTACGTTCAGAAAGATCAAAGCACTAAAAACAGCCCAGAGCACAAACAAGCCTTTTATACAGAGCACAAACAAACCTTTTAGATAACGCGAAAGAACAGCAGAAGGACAATAGATGGCAGTGTTGGCCTCTGTGGTAAGATTCGTAGAGGTATGAAGAAGAATGGAAGTATGAAGAGTAAGTGATGTGCTAGAAGATCAGTGTGGTCTTAACACAAGTATATAAGCAAAGCACTTCTAATAAACATCTAAAACTTTTAAGATATCAAAACCAAAACTAGAACTAGAACTAGAACTAACCCGAATACTAAACCTGGTGCAAATAAGGCAGCGGGCAGTTGCAAATTTAATACATGCATCATTCCTCCAACCAAGCCTGGGCATGCCCGCAGTTTAGTTTGAGACGAGAGCAAATATAGAAAGAAATAAGCCAACTCGCATGCTCATGTGCTAGGCAAACCCAATCTGTGTAGATTGGTGTTGCTCAGACACACGGGCCCGGAAGAAGAGCTAGCAGAAAGAAAACAGAAAACAGAAACCAGAAACCAGAAAACTTCTGCTGGAGTATTGGCACTATTGCATGGATACGTCTATTTTAGTTTATTTACTTTTTCGAAGCACAGATAGTGATGTCTATATCCGGCATAGATGGAAGCCCAAAAGATTTCGATATTTTGTTTAGCTCTATTTTTGATGCGTTAAACACTGTTTTGAGCTTGTGCCCTGCATACGCTTGGAGATAGGCTTTAAGAGCATCTTTCGCAGACTTTTCCAGATAGTAGTTTCTACTTACTGTTTTGGTGTATACTTCTGTGATGTCTTTCGTCTCTTTCGCCTCCCACTCTTCTACTTCCACCCCAAGCTGTTTCAGGTACTTGATAAACACCTTTTCGTGCGGAAGCAGAAACATAAGAGCCTTTCCAGAGTCTCCTGCGCGGGCAGTTCTTCCCACCCTGTGAATGTACTCTTTCGGGTCTGTAGGGGGGTCGTACTGCACAATCCATCCAATGTTTGGCACATCCAGCCCCCGCGCAGCTACGTCGGTGCTGAACAGAATTTGTATCTCGCCTGAGCAGAACCCGTCAAAAATTTTGGCTCTTCTCTCCTGCTTGATCCCTCCATGGAGCTGCGCTACATTGAACTTCAGCAAAGAGAACAGCTCTCCATGGTACGACACAGAGGCGCACGTAGAAAAGAACACAACGACTTTTTCTTTGGTCTGCTTGAGAAAAGAAAACAGCAGAGAGAACCGCTTGTCTTCCCCGCACACAATAAAAGACTGCTGGAGCGTCGTAGGCGTGACCTGATTGTCTGTTTTCACCTCTACTTTCCTGTGCTTGCTAGAGAGCCACTTCTTGCTGAAGGCTTCCGTGTTGTTCTTCGTGGCGCTGAACATAAGAGTCTGCCGCTTCTTTGGAAGATGGCTAAGAATCTCGTCCATGTGCCCTGCAAAGCCAACGTCCAGAATTCTGTCGGACTCATCCAGCACCACCAGCTTGACGTGCGAGAGAGACAGGCCGGAGATTAGATGGTCTAGAAGACGCCCGGGCGTGCACACAAGCACGCGGCATCCTTTTTTGATTTCTTCAGACTCAACTGCTTTTTTAGTCCCCCCCACTAGAAGAACAATCCCAGGCTGCTCAGATGCCATAAGCCTTCGTGCTACTCTGAACGTCTGCAGGGCAAGCTCTCGCGTGGGAGAAATAACTAGAACCTGTGGCGCTGCAGCGTATCCTTCTGTGCGCTTTTGTGCGCAGAGCATCTCAAAAGCCGGGAGAAGAAACGCCAGAGTCTTTCCAGAGCCCGTATTGGCAATGCCAAGCAGATCTTTTCCCCTTAGCGTAAGGCGGAGAGACTTTCTTTGTATGTCTGTCAGTGCTTCTATGTCCATCTGCTTCAGCGCTCTAATGCTTGCTTCAGAAAGGCCTCCAAACTGCGGGCTGTCTGTAGTGCTCATGTATCTGTAGAAGAGAAAATTTTTCAACTGTATTTACGCTTCTGCTTTTTCATAACTTGCGGGAACAGTGTGGATACATGAATAGGTGGATAGATGGATAAGATGAATAGATGGATAAGATATCTGACGGAAAGCACTCGTGGGAACAACCATGTGTGAAGCACAAACATGCCCATCTGAGACGGAGACTTTTCTTTCTCTCACACTGTTACAGCTCAGGGCAAAACAGATATGTATGCAAAAGAGAAACACTCCATTACAGACAAGACATGAACAGAGAAAACGAAGAACTCCAGAGAAGAAAAAACACCTTCAAAGCATTTATTGGAAGAGACCCAGACACGAACCCTACTGGGAAAAAAAAAGAAGCTATTGAGAAAGTCTTTTTCTTTTCAGACGAGCAGTTTAACGAAATATGCGAAGACCTTCTTGAAGAAATAGCACGAAGAGAAACAAAAGAAACGGCTCCTCTTGCATTCGGGCCTAAATACACACACAAAAGAAACATTGTGCGCGAGCAGCTCTCTCTTCTTGAGCTGGCGGACATGCAGTCTCTTGTAGAAGACACGCTCCTGGTTCTTATGCACAAGCACCCAGAGAGTGCGGAGGACAGGCTTGAGTGCCTGACAAAGCTTGTTGAAGACCTGCAGCAGATTGTGGCAAGCAACACTCCGCAGTCTTCACCCGCCACGCTTATGAGAAGCGTGGAAAGAACCCGTCTTGCCATTGAGAAAGAAAAAGACGCACTGTCTAAGACAGAAGTGCTGCTCGAAGCACTTGCTGAGTCGACAGAAGATCTCTCCCCAAGCACGCACGAGCTTTTTTCTATGATACGGCAGAGCATTGCAGAAGAAAAAAAGAACCTGAAGAACATCGCACCAATCTCTCCCGAGCTGTACGCTGCTCTGCTCGCCACGTGCAATGCACACAACAGAGAAGACTACGCAAAGAAAATGAAAGCCCACAGCGACCTCCAGGAGCCTCTGCTAAAAGACCGCATGCAGCAGCAAACAGTTATTGACGAGTTTATTCTTCTGTGCAATGCAAAGGCTCTTCTGCCAAGCAGCCCCCAGGAAAGGCCCAAAGACGAAGAAGAGGCGCCTAGCGCACTGGAGAAGGCCGTGTGCAGAGTCACAAACGCGTTTGAAGAGATCGAGTTTGCCTTTCGAAACAACAAAAGCTTTGCACAAATAGAGCGAAGCACAGAGCAGCTGTTCAAAGAGAAGCCCGGGCTCATCAAAGCTCTCCAAGCAGAAAAGCGCAGAACAAAGGCTTTGGAAGCCCTTCCTGCTATACCAGAAGTGCGCACAGAGAAAGACGCAATGTCTTCGGCTAAAACACTATACATGGCTCTGCTGAGCAGTCTTTCTTAATCCGATCCAAATCCAACTCTTGCAGCACGCACAAAGAAAGGATTCCCATTAGGCAAGTGCTAGGTACAATCTGCTACAAAAGCATCTTTGCGTGCAGAGCTGCAAACCAACTAGCTCAAGCTCAAGCTCTGTCTGAGTTGTGCTGAGTTGTGTTGGATGCCTTCTGGTCTTGCAGATACCACCCGAATACATTAAACAATAGATGCCCAGGCTTTATCTTTTCTTGGTTTATTTCCAGCTTGCTAACTGTGAAGTATATCTCTCTTCTTACTACTTCCAGGCCGTGATTAAAAAGACAGCTGTCTAAGACAATGAACAATCATGCTGTTCTAGAATGTGACGTAAGATGTGCACCACTAGAATGTGACGTAAGATGTGCTCCAGCCCGTACTTAAACGCCATCTTAACCATTGCGCATTGAATATTAGATACTGGATATTAAACAGTAGATACTGAACATTAAACAGTGGATACTGGACATTGAACAGATATAGCCTCTTTCAAAGCCTTGCAGGCACTGCAGAGCCCCTTCTTTATGCCTGGCCAAACCCAGACTGCTGCAGAGCAGCACAAAAAAGTTTTTTGGGAAATAGCTAAAGTTAATTATCTATCTCTATATATGGAATAATTTAGTTTTAGCAGTTTAGAATTTATTTAAAGAATTTTTAACAAAACTAAAAACTATTAATGCAGGAGCTTTTAACTGGAGAACACTGCCCAGAAGATTACAGCGAATTTTTCAAAGAAACACATGCAGAAGTGGAAAACTCTTTGCAATATGTGCTTCCGAATCTTCCAGATATTATAGACATGCTTGTGGACGACCTTCTAGAGAGGATTCAGACACTAGAGAGGCCCACCGGCATGGAAAAAGAAAGAATAGGCGTGCAAATCTACAAAATAGCGTATCTCATGCATCTTGAGAAACACCCGATAACAAGTATACCAAGCGAATCAGATCTAGAGGACTTGCGCTTTCAAATAACTCTGTGGGCTATGGTCTACTGCACAGAACCAGGAGATATACCCATCACAGACATTGGCAAAATGATTCTCCCGAACTTTTGCCATTGTGTGATATGGAACTGCTTGGGTATAAAAGATGAAACAAAAAGAAGAAGCCGCGTCACAGAAATGCTGCAAAAAATATCCGATGTTACTTTTACCCGTGTTGACACCCAACCTATCAACCGCCAATTTAAGTTTTGCAGGAAGCTCTCAGCTATGGTAAGCACTGACGCAGATATGATAAAGCTAGAAAAGCAAAAGTTTTTTACGCACTTAGAGGCCCAGCATCAGATATACAAAATCAAGAAGTGGCTTAGTAGCAAGGAAAATGAAGCCGTGGCAAACCTCGAGAAGGCCAAAGCTGTCCAAACATGCATAGAAAAGCTGGAATACATAGACCTAAGCATCCAGACTGCATGGATTGTGTACACAGACATCATGGTTGAGACTGCCAAAGCAGACAGAAGACCAAAGTTTCTTGACTACAGATTGGAGATGCAGAAATACATACTTAGAAAGCTGCACTACGAGTACTATGAACTTGCAGAAGAGCTGGAAAAACATATAGATGCTTTGAACTACGAAGCACCAGAGTCTTGTGAGTGGGTGAGGTTTAAGTCGCCTATCCAGAATACCAGCACATTTAAAAACACACATAGAGCAGCTTGCTTGTTCCAAACATTGTTTTCTATACTAGTATCTTTGCTAGTTGCCACTATACCCTCGCTTATTGTGCTTTTTTACCGTCTTTGCGAGCTAGAATCAACAGTATCAAACATAGTGTACGCTTTTGGATTTAAGAGCTTTGAAGTATACATGTCTGGTGTTGTTAGTGAGAGAACAGCTTATTTCCTATGCATAGTGCTTCCCACATGGGTTTTAGGAATAGTACTCGTGAAGTTTGTGTCTACTATCTACAGCAAGTTGGTTCTGGAATTCCTTGGGTTTGATCAGTACCAGAAAATTACACCATCACTCTATAATTCACTGTTTTTTCTGTTCTCACTAGATATAGTATACTCGATTCTACTGCCAACTATTCTGGCACATTTAACCGGCACGAGCTTACGGTACCTTGTTGAAGACCCCAGCCGAATGCTTCTGCTTCTTGGATGTCTCTTTTCCTTCAACTTTATTTTCTATCTTTTTAAGATATCTGCTGTTTCTAGGTCATGCAAGCCCAACCCTTTGTTTCCAGAGAAGAACCTTCTTACTAGCGGCGTTCTTTCTATATCTACATTGGTTCTGAAGATAACGGGGGGCCTTCTAATCGTATACTGGTATTTGTCTCCTTCCGGTACGGTAGATGGCATTTGGAATCATATTTTCAGGAACATCGCTAAAGGCATAGAGCCGCTAGAAGAGAACGCTGCTTCTTTAGTAACTACCTGGATTTAGAAGAGCCTAAGATTGATGTTTAAGTTGGACATCCAAATAAGTTGCCGATCAGCTCAGATGCTCCTTCCCATTAATCTTCCCATCAATACCAATCTAGTTTATTTCCTGGATTTGCTTAAGCTCAAAGCAGCACTTTAGGCTGGTAAATAAAAACTCTGAGGAAATTTAAAAGGCAGTTTTATGGGGTGCTTGGCTAGTGCCTGTTGTAGTGATATACAGACGCCAAATCATACTCGTGTTCTGGTATTGTTAAAAAGTTGGTATTCAGTTAGTATTTAGAAAAGAATATTTCTATATATATAAATATGCTACTATCCGAAAAAAATTTAAAATATGAACGATCAAGCAACTCCAGAAGAAGAATACACGATTCATTTCTCCGATGGAGTAGAAAAAAATATTCTGAATGAGAAGAAGGACTCCATACTGAATACAATTGATGAGTTGAAAAAAGACCCGGAGCCTGTTTTAGATATTCTAGCCGAAGAAATAATTGGATCTCTTAAAGATCTGAAGGATATAAGCAATGATGTACTAACCGAAGAAGAAAAAAGAGAAGAAATATACTCGCAGATACATAGAGGGATGTATGCTATTCTGACTCTTAAAACTCTATCAGTAGAATGTCCATGCGTAAAAGAAAGTGGAAAAGACTTTGCTAGAATAAAATACTACAGAAAGTATTTTATGGACTATATCTCAAGCCACAAAGCCCAAAAGGAAATTGGAAACATTTTCAAATGCCCAACAGAGAATTCACAGAAAAACATAGATACTATCAAAGAAAACCTTTCGAGCCTGGTGAATAAAATAGTAAAGGGGTTGCCAAATAAGGAAGAAGAGTTCAAGAAAGAATGCATCCCCATGGAAACAGACGAAAAGTTCTTCAAGCAGTGTGCTTTGGAAGATTCCAGATTCTATGCAAACTTAAAAGCCCGGCGCCAAATAAGGACGATTGAAAAGAACCTGGGCCCAGGCTTGGAAACAATCAACAACCCTAGCACCCGAAACAAAGTTATTCAGGCCATAGCCGAAGTCAAAAAACACGACAAACAAGTATACTATTTCTCTCAAAAGGCCGAATATGAAAGGCAACTGGTAAAGGGAAACAGCTATATAGAAAATGTCTTTCTTAAGTACAACAAACAGCTGGATTTAAACCTAGAGACAGCAAACGCAAATCTTCAGAAAAGCCTAAAGACGCTTGCAGAGACCATAAAAGGACTAGAGCTAGAAAACACCCAGCTTGAAAGAGACTATACCTACCTGACCATAGATCTTTTCCCAGGCAGAAGTAGCATTCTAGGCAGAGTGTGGAGCCGAATTCTAATGGGCATTGTGGCTTTTGTGCAGTGCAGTATGATGCCGTTTTTCATTATGTGGGGAGGTATATCCTATCTCAACTTTACATACTGTCTTTTGTCTATGCTGGGAGGGAGTAATGCTCTAAACATGATTAGATGGTTCATATACACAGCAGGAGTCTCCTTCTCCGCATATATGTATGGAAAAGTCTTTTCTAACAACAGGTACATTTACACCTACGGCCAATGCTGGGGATACCAAAAACAAGAAGTGTTTTGTCTTTTTACTGTCGAAGCAGTGTTTGTTGCAACCCTTCCCTTTATCCTAGGATATCTGCTCTTTAGCAACATGGCTGACAACACGCCTTTTTATGTGCACGCTGTTCAAAGCCAAACGTCTATGTTGTATATGGCATGCATATCGCTTCTAGCCAAGTGTGTCTGTTTGTACTTAGAAACCTGCATGCTCTTCCGCGAATACGATGTGGCTGTGAATATGAGTATCTTCAGAAACCTGACAAATACCATAAAACTGACAGCCCCAGCAACACGCTTACTCATATGTACCGTTATTCTTAATTCAGTGTTAATATGGTACCTTTACAACAGTAAAGAGACACCACTTCTATACTGGGTAGTGCCTAAATATGCTTGCACGTATACTCCAGATATGAGCTACCTCAACATTATCAAACAATGCTTTATTGGTCAAGCTACATATGAATAAATAACCCCGAATGGATCGTACTCCTTCTAACGCACCCTTCTAACGCACCCTTCTAACACACCCTTCTAACGCACCCTTCTAAGGCACCCTTCTGATTGCTTTGGCATAGATGTCTTTTAGGTTGATCTCTCTGCACAAGTAGGACATACAATGCAACGGCACACATAATACACATAATACACCCAGGCATCCAGGCATCCAAACACCTAAGCTTGGTTTTTGGTATTTTCCAGCGTAGGAACACAAGTGCCCGTATCTACAAACCTAACTGGCCCAGCTCTACACACAGAGTTTGGGTTTGCCGTTTTCTTGTTTAAATAATTTATTTGTCTAGAGGTTGTTTAAGCCTACATTCTCTTCAGTTGTGGAGACTCGAGGATGTTTTTGTGGCTGCTCTCCATCTGTCTCCCTGCTCTTTGCCTTTTCTTTTGTCTTGCTAGATGGCATTTGGAACCTAGGAATCTGCATTATGTCTTTTTTCAGCTTCTCTTTCTCGCTAGCACATACGAACAAACCCTTTCTCAGACTGGCCAGCTCGTTCTTGATTTTTTCTAAGTTGTTGGCAACGTCTTTTTCTTTCCGGATAAGGTACTCAAGATTTTCCCTTTCCAGCCTAGACAGAGAAATGTACGGAATAGTCTTTGTTCCTGCAGAGGTCGCTTTTGCCTGTTCTACTTGTTCTGTGTACTCCTCAAGAACCTCGTACATCGTGTTCCTAATAAACACATACTCCTCTTTGGTCTCTTCCGCTTCGTTCATGTTTCTTTCTGTGGTCTGTGCTTTATACTGTGTGGTTAAATGTTGCTGTGCGTATACACTGAGCTTTTCTTTTACGTACAGAAGAAAAGCTGTAATTTCTTCGCTGGCTCCTGAAAGCCTGATGGTTTCTTTGAGCCCGTCTATAACTAGGTCTTTTGTTGTTTCTTCCCTGCTGGAGACTCTCTTTGCAGCTTCTTTGCAGATAGTGATTGTGTTTGTTCTCTGGGCAGGTGTGCTTTCTACAGCACTTTCTTCTGGGACTGACGTATCAGAACTGATATAGTTGCTGTCCTCTTCGCTTTCTATGTCTGTTTTGTCTGATACCGTGACTTTCTTGTGCTTGCTAATGTACGCACACACTTCTTCACTCTCTGTGATGAGAAACTGCCGAAGCTGCTCTCCAAAGGGCGTGGGTCCTTCCAGTAGCTGCTTGAAGTACGCGTTCATTCCCTGCCTTATATAGCACACTTTGCACTTCCGGGTTATAGTTGGTATCTGCCCGTCACTTATCGTTTTGTTTCCGCAGTGGGCACACGGAACTAGAAAAAGATACTTTTCATCTATCTTTTCTCCCCTTTTCATTTTTTCCGTCTCAATAGATATCGTTTTGTAGAGGTTTTCTTTTATCTCTGCTGGAAGCGTTCTGCGGCTTTTAGATGCTAAAACTCTAGAGTTGTTTTCATGTTCTTTTTCTGTGCTTGCTGCGTCCAAACTCATAATGCCAATTTTTTATTTTCATTTTTGTATAACTATATTTAACCATAACTGAGATACCTGGTGCCCATTGCGATTTGTTCTTTAACATGTGCCAGAGCTGGGCATGTATGCTTGCTCTTTGCCTTGTAGTTGTGGGTGCATATCTTTCCTGTAATCTTCTGATCTACTGCAGGCATACCTAGAGTAAAAGTCTGCTCTTTGCAGGCACATGTTCTTTTATTCGTTAATACAGCAGCAAAAACTATGCCAGCATGGGTTATTTCTGAATGGTTGTGCTGTATTCTAGGAGGTTGTAGCACTTGTTTCCCGTCTCCAGAGATACCATGCACCGAACTCAAGTATCTTGAGTCTTAGTCTTAACTCCTTAACTCCTTAGACTCTTAACTCCTTAAATTTTAAGTTTTAAATTTTAAGTGCTTTGAACATTTCTTGAATCTGCGTCGCTTATATACTTTTACTTTTATCTGTGATCACACTGATCTTCTTTTAGTATGCCGCACTTTATATTTAACTTCTCTAAATATAGGACGTTTCAGCCCAAACCCCATCATACTGTGTTCTAACACCATAAAGAGCTTGGGATACAACAGTACCCAACAGGATTTTTCAGACATACCTTTGATGGCTTCAATGGCTTCAACGGCTTCAGTAGCCTTAAATTTAACTATATTTAAAGAAAATTTTATTTCTAAAACCAACACATAAAACATGAACCAACATAATCATGGGAATATAGACATTCCTGAGGGATTCCAAGTTACTTTTGAAAGCTTTAAAACAGTGATAAAAAAGAGCATCGAACAGATTTCGCAAGGTTTAGAGCAGCAACACAAACTTACCACACAAGAATCAGATGATAACATCTTCAAGGCGTCTGTTTCTACATTGGCAGACACAGACACCTTCCACAAAGAACCCAGCACTAGCACCGTTAGAAACACAGACAATACAGACAATACAAACAACACAAGGAACAAAAGCAACACAAGCACGGAAGAAGAGCTTGAGGAAGAGACATCTCGCTATTTAGAAACACTTGGAACAGAGTCAACACATACCGACTCTTCTGTTACACTCTGGGCATGTCTTCAGCAGATAAAAACAGAAACGCCAGACGCATTCAAGAACAAACTGAGTGAGAAGACAACAAAAAGCATGCGGGAGCTCCTAACACTCCCAGAAAGCACGCTGCTATTCTGGAAGCATCTGGACACAACACGAGAGCTGGACGGGGCTGTCTACAGACTCAGCTTGAATGCAAGCCGAGGAGATGCAGAAGCCAGCCAGGAGCTGGTCTTTAGAAGCCTTAGACAGAAAGTTCTGCAGCACTACGAAGAGTACGCAAACGAGGTGGAGATGCAAACCCTTCTGCGTGCATACGAAAAGAACCCAAATGCCAAACAGGTGATTCAGAACATTGCAGTACTGCTAGAGGAGCTGTGCGCCAGCATGGCTGCGAAAAAAAGCGTGCTGAAGCAGCTAAGTAAGCTGCCTAGAAACGATACGAACGAGTTTGAGACGGCTTTTGCATACTACACAGAAACGCTAACCGTAGACCTACTGGACATCACGCGCAAGCTAAGAAGCCACCATGCATTTGGAGAAGAAGAGAGCCCCAGTCTGTCAGAGTATACAAAAAAGAAGCTGGATATACTTGGCAAGAACTTTGAAAGCTACCAAGCATATCTGAAGGCTTTTAGAAGAACACACCCGTCATTAGGGCCGTGCACTGTGCATACTCCAAATCTACACGTCACGAAACTAAGAAAAGCTTTTGCGAGCTTCTTCAACACAAAAACAGTGCCAGTTGAGCCAGTAACAGAAAGTGCTGCAGAAGAGAGCCCAGACGACATAATAACTGTCCACCCTACAAGTCTTCCTACTATTGAACCATGGAAGCCAAAACCACGCTCTCATTT